>JZKD02S1232681.1:127565-143669 GCA_000966675.3 Picea glauca
AGAAGCTTCCGCTTCTAGAAGGATCTTCCTCTAGATGCTTCTCTTAATAGACATATTAGTATAAATAAGAGTCAAGGGTATGAAAACCCTAGCTTGGAGATTATTGTAACAGAGCACTGCTCGACTGGAGGTTGCCCCCTCGAAGAGGCCTGTGAACATTGCTATCTAATTCAAGTGCTATTTCTGTTGCTATTTCGTATATCAATTCTGTGTATTGTGAAGATTATGCTGGATATTTTATTGTTATTCTGTCATTTCTAGCATTTCATTTCTGTTCTGCATATTTTATATATCTGGTATCTTGCACTTTCCGGTCCAAGATGCATACCAGTTCCACCCAAAATTCTCCTTTGTGCTCCACTTGAATCATAGTCCAATCAATTATGTGGTTAGGGTCAGGCATATATATTTTTAATAATGAAACATGAAATACATTATGCACTTTCATGGATGCAGAAAATTCGAGCAAGTATGCAACTGACCCTATTTTTTCTAATATTTCAAAAGGCCCACAATATCTCGCTGCCTACTTTGGGAAACAACCCAATCTTATCGATCTTCTTTTTGCTTTAACTTTTTGTAAAACATGTACCACCACTTTAAAATATCTAAAAAATCTGTTCTTGTTTGCATAACTCTTCTATCTATCTTGGGTAGTCTTTAAATTCTGCCTGATCCTTTCCATATGTTCTTCCATTTCGTTTAATAAATTTGGCCCAATGATGGCTCAGTCTACTGGGTCATCGCAACTAACTAGTGTGTTATATTCCATGCCATACAAAGCTTCAAATGGACTCATTTTTAATGGGGCTTGATACCCATTATTATAATCAAACTCCAATAAGTGGATATAATCTTTCCATTTTGATGGTTGATCCATCACATACATTTTGAGCATGTCTTCAATTATCCTATTGGTCCTTTGTTTTCCCATCTGACTCTGGGTGATACGTCGTGCTAAGATTCAAATTCGTCCCAAATTCTTTGAACAAACCTTGCCAAAATTTGAATGTAAACTTGGAATCTCATTGGAAACTATTGCCTTAGGCACTCCATGTATCCCGACAACTTCATGTAAATCTCTGCAATGTTTGCTGCCTTATGTGTTGTCTTCAATAGAATAAAATGCATTTCCTTAGTCTATTTTTCCACCACCACCATGATGGAGTCATGTTGCTTCACTGTTCTGGGAAACTTTGTAATAAAATCTACCATAACCACTTCCCACTTCCATTTCGGAATGGACAATCACTGCAACAACCCCGCTGGATGTCCATATTATGTTTTCACCTTTTGACACTCTAGACATTGGGCTATGTAGTTAGCCACTTATTTCTTCATTCTCGACCAAAATTATTGGCTCCTTACAACTATAATGGATTTCTGATATCCTTAATGTCCAACATATGGCATATTGTGCATTTCTCTCAGCACTATATTTTTCAGGACTGTGGCATTTGACACATAGACCTTGCCTATGTACAAGAGGATTCCATCATCTTTTAATTCATAATTTTTAATTTTCTGCTATGAATTTTCTTGTTTTAATTTTTCTTTTATTTGAAAATAAAGTTGATTTGAATTTGTTGCTTCAAGAATTTTTGTCTTTTAAATCTATCCTGTACATGTTGATGTCTGAAATATGCACTTGATGAGCGCTTCTATTGAGTGCATCAACCACTTGATTTTATTTACCTTTAATATGTTTAATTTCGAAGTCATACTCACTAAGAAAGTCCAACCATCTTGTTTGCTTGAAATTTAGTGTGGGATGTCCAAATAAATGTTTCATACCACAATGGTCCATTCTTAGCTCAAACCTCTTCCTCGTGAGGTAGTGCCTCCACATTTTTAATGCATGTACGATGGCTACTAATTCTAGATCATGAGTAACATAATTTCTCTCATGCTCTTTTAATTTCTGGGACTCAAAACATACCACATGATCTTTTTGACTGAGGACTCCACCGAGCCCTTCCTTGCACGCATCCATGCACACTACACATTATTAATCTAGATCTACAATCTTTAATATGGACATACTTGTCAAAATGATTTTCAATTGCTGAAAACTTTCTTCACATTTTGGAGTTCACTCAAATTTCACTTCCTTATTTTTCAAAGAAGTGATTGAGCTTGCAATATTTGAAAAATATTTTATGAATCTTTGATAATAACCCAGAAGACCCATAAATGATCTGAACTCTGTCACATTTCTTGGCCCTAGCCATCCTTTAATGGTTTCTTCATCTCGGGGTCAACTGTCATCCCATTTGCTAAAATAATATGCCCAAATTAATGAATCTTCTTTTGATAAAAGATGCACTTACTTAACTTGGCATACAACTTATGCTCCCTTAAAATGTTTAGCACCATTCTCAGATGCTCCCTCATTCTCCTCTTTAGACCTAAAGTAGACGAGAATATCATCTAATAAAACAATTACAAACTTGTCTAGGTACTCCCTAAACACTCCATTCGTTAGACACATAAAAACATCCGGGGCATTTGATAGTCCAAATGGCACTATCGTGAATTCATAATGCCCATACCTTGTTCTGAATTTTGTTTTGATGATATCTTCTTCTTTTATCCTCACTTGATGATAGCCTGACTTCAAGTCAATCTTGGAAAATATTCTTGCACCTTTCAATTGATCGAATAAATCATCAATCCTCAGCAAGGGATATTTGTTCTTTATAGTGACCTTATTCAACTTTCTAAAATCAATACACAACCTTAAGGTTCCATCTTTGTTCTTCATAAAAAGAACTAGAGCTCCCCAAGGTGACACACTTGGGTGTATATAACCCTTCTTCAAAATCTTCTCCAACTGCATTTGCAACTCTTTCAATTCTAGTGTGCCCATTCTGTAAGGTGTCTTGGATACTGGGGAAACACCTAACACCAAATCAATAAAGAAATCAATGTCTCTCTTTGGTGGAAATCCTGGAATGTCCTCAAAAACATTTTCAAAATATTTCAATACTGGATCATCTTCAAGACTTTCCACTCTATCACTAGCTTCCTCTTCCATGTGGGCTGCAAAAATATGACATCCCTTCCTGAAACTCTTTTTCAGTTGCATGGCTGAAATTTCTCTAACAACAACAACTCTCTGAATGCCTTGAATCTTTCCCTGCTGCCCTTCTTCATCAAGACATTTGTATTGTTGTAACAATTTAGGACAACATGGTGCTTTTCCAACCAATCCATTCCAATCAGACAGTGATATGAACCCAACGATATTATGTTCAAATCTACCTTTGTGTTGAGTCCATTCATATCTATCGGACAATCTTTAACCAACTTATTGATATTTCTCTTAGCCCTTGTGGACAACTGAACTAAACAAGATTTGTTATTCTTACTCCTTTGTAAGTGAATTTTTTCAATAATGTTAGAGTTTATGTAACTATGGTTAGCTCAATAATCAATTAAAATTGCTATGGGCTAGTTATGAATCTTACCATCCACTTCAATCATGAGAGATTGATACTCTGCTTGTTTGTTGTCCAATGATGCATAAATCCTTGACATGCTTCCTCCCATATATTTCACTATTTCAACCTCATGAATGTTTTGGAAAATCCTCATTCTTCCTCTTTTTTAAGGGAAATCCTTATAAAAGTGATTCCTTTCACATCCCCAACATTGTACAGGCTATTGCCTTGGCATTTTCCCAAAAGAATCTCTTGTCTTGTGTTCATTTTGGGTTGACCGACTTTGCTGATTTTCTTCAGAGTTATTCTTGAAAAAGGATGGCTTAAAACGTTTCTTCCTTTTCTCCCTTTTTTCTTTCATCTTGTTATTCCAAGTCTTTTAAAAGAACGACCTTCCTTTGCTTTGCTCATAAACATGCCTTGCTCTCCTTATGGTCTCCTCCAAAGTCTTGGGGCTATCATATTGTATCTTGTCACTATAGAAGGAGGGTAACCCACCAAGAAACCTTTGGATTTTGACCTTCTCATATTTTATGAATTCAACATACTTCAACAATTCAAAGAATCTCTTTTTATTCTCATCCATTGACATGTTTCCCAAATTGATTTCAAAGAAATCTTTCATCTTCCTCTCATAGAAATGATCAGACAAATATGTCTCTTGGAAATATCCCTTGCATTGTCTCCATGAGACCCTCTTCTAATCAATATGCTTGATTTTCTTAAGTTGGTCCCACCACATGGCTACCTTTCCTTGCAAGTGGTAGGTTGAAATTTTTGTTTCTACCTTGAAGGGGTAATCATGCAGTTGAAAATATTTCTTCATATCCAACAGGTAGGCCTCGACCTCTTCTCTCTTCCTATGCTCACCATTGAAAGTTGTATTGGGTATGTGTTATATTCTTTGCACGAGTAGTAGTGTCTACATTGCATCGGGCACGCATGGGGGTGACATCCCCCCACACGGGGGTTCAGGGGCAGCGTTCGCGAGATTTTTTTTGCCTTGGGAAATGTGTTTCATTTTGCCTCATTTTTCGTTTCCATTGTTGGGCGATTTTTCAACACATGGTTTGTGCCGATGGTTTTCTATTTCTGGTTAAAGAATTAGGGTTGTTGACTAATCTAGGTCATTGGATTAGGGTTTTGGATGCCACTGGATCCTATATGTATATTTTATTATAAACAATGTATCACAATGAATGAATATAAAATATGCTGGTTATCCCGGTTTGGGTTTCTAGGGGAAAAATCTTTGTGTAATGTTTGTATTTTCCATTGTATTTTTTTCGTTCTTTTACTGAAAATCTGTTTGCAGTAAATAGTGTACAAGGTTAAAATCTACATTTGGTATCAAAGATTTGTTGGCTTTAGGGGGACGCCTTTGTGGTCAAGGGTTTGAATTGTGACTGTGATAAGTCTTGTTATAGTGAGAGATCTGTGGTATTGATTTTTCAGGTGAAAAGAAATGGCCAAAAATTTGAAAATGGGGATCAAGAAGTTTAATGGGAAAATTTTTGAGCCATGGAAGCTATAGATAGAATATCTATTGGTGGATAGAGATCAGTGGATCGTGGTAGATCCAGGTACTACACCTACAAGAACTTCAACAAATGACTAGAAAAAGTTGGATTGGAAGGCGAAGAGCACAATCCAACTGTGTCTCTCAGATTCGGTATTACTGAATGTGTCAGAGGAAGCTACAAATAAGTATTTATGGAATAAGTTGGGGAAATTGTATCAGTCTAAGTCCCTATTAAATAAACTATTCCTGAGAAACAAGTTGTATAACCCGAGGATGAAAGATGGAGACTCAGTGGTAGAGAATTGGAACGCCTTCAATACTGTGGTAAGTAAGTTAGTATCTGTTGATATTGAAATTTTAGATGAAGATAAGTGTATCAGTTTACTGTGTTCTTTACCAGGCTCATGGGATAGTTTGGTTGTGGCCATAGGTAGTAATACAACTGCCTTGAAGTTTGATGAAGTGGTCTCATCCTTGTTTTCAGAGGAGATGAGATAGAAGAATATGGAAGGACAAAGCATAGACACATTATTTGCAAGAGGATGCTCCCAGGAAAGAAATAGATCTAAGTTCTCAAGTGGAATATTTAAGTCTAAGGGTAGATCTAAATCTCTTGGAAAGTTTGTAAATGTATGTTGGAGATGTAGAGAAGAAGGATGCTACAAGAAGCAGTGTAGATCGAAAGTTGAGAAAAAAGAAGGGATTTGAAGAATCTCCTTCTACAGAAGAAAAGGCCTCCAAGGAAGAAGGAGGGGATGTGTACTTGGCTTCTTCAAGCACACATGCATATCATGAGTCATGGTTGGTTGACTCAGGTGCATCCTTTCATATGACTCCCCACAGGGAGTGGTTCTGTGAATATGAAATGTATGATGGAGGTAATGTTTTCTTAGGTTATGATTCAACAATTAGAATCATAGGTAAAGAAAAAAGTCAAGTTGAGGCTCATAGATGGATGGATTAGAACACCACCTGGTGTTCTACACATCCCAGGATTGGCTAAAAATTTGATTTCTGTAAGAAAAATGGACGATGTAGGGGTAAAAACAATATTTGAAAAGGAAACCTACAGGATGGTTCGAGGAGAAATGGTGTTTTTGAAGGGAGTTCGGTTTGGAACTCTGTATAAGCTGCAAGGAAGCACTATTAGTGATGGGTGTAATAGTTCCATTGTTCCTAATATTAGAGTTGAAGAATAAAGAACTCCTACAGTCTCCAGAGAAAAGTTTATGATGCGACATCAAAGACTCGGGCATATAGGAGAGAAGGGTCTTCGACTACTACATGGTAAAGGTATGGTTGAAGGTATGTCTAACTGTTCTCTGGATTTTTATTTATGCGAACATTGTGTATATGGGAAGCAAAATCAGGTAAGATTCCCCTCTGGTGCAATGAGGGAAGAAGGAATTTTACAGCTAATTCACAGTGATGTTTTTGGACCTGTGTTGGTCCCATCATTGGGAAAATCTATGTACTATGTCTCATTTATAGATGACTTCTCGAGGAATACTTGGATATATTTCCTCAAGAAGAAATATGAAGTCTTTGACAAGTTTAAAGAGTTTAAGGCTCTTGTTGAGAATCAAATAGAGAAAATAATTAAGGTGCTGAGGACTGACAATGGAGAAGAGTTCTACGGGAATGAATTTGAATATTTCTGTAAGAAGTGCGATATATCAAGGCTTAAGACTACTCCATATACACCTCAACAGAATGGAGTTTTAAAAAGGATGGACATGACACTGATGGAAAAATAAAGGTGGATGCTCAGTGGTGCCGGGTTAGGGCAAGAATTTTGGGTAGAGGCAGTGGGTATTGCATGTTACCTGGTCAACATATCAACCTCATTAGTGCTGGATGACAAGTCTTCACAAGATATATGGACTGGTAAGAAACCTTCTCTCACACATCTCAAAGTATTTGGCTGTGAGGCATATGTTCATGTTCCAAAAGAAAACAAGAGTAAGCTAGATAAGAAGGTTGAAAAGTGTATCTTTATTGGGTATAAATATGGTCCCAAAGGTTATAATATTTGGAACCCATAAAATAAGAAGGTAGTGTATAGCCAAGATGTGGTATTTAGAGAAATGAAGGATGTTTTTAAACAAGAAGTCCTACCAAGTAAGGAAGAACCAGAGAAAATAGAGTTTGATTTAAAGGATGATGAATTAGACTCTACAGAAGAACATGAATCATAAGAAGAAGATCCCCATACTCCAGTATTGAGGAGATCGGATTGATAAAGATGGCCACCGGAAAGGTATACTCCATCTGATTTTTGTTCAAATTTTGCTTTGTCTATTACTGATGATGATCCTAGAAATGTGAGGGAGGCAGTGGATTCAGAGGATGGAAAACTATGGAAAAAGGCCATGGATCAAGAAATGGAAACCTTAGATAAGAATGAGGCTTGGGATCTAGTGAAGTTGTCGACTGGAAGAAAGCCCATTGGAAACAAATGGGTATTTAAAAGGAAGCTAGATGCAAAATCAAAAGTGGAGAAATAAAAAGCTCGATTAGTAGCAAAGGGTTATTCCCAGGTTGAGGGAATTGATTTTGGTGAGATTTTTTCTCCTGTTTCCAAGTTAACTTCTATAATATTTATGTTATTTGTTGCTACTGCATTTGATTTTGAAGTAGAACATATGGATGTGAAGACAACATTCCTACATGGGGATCTAGAAGAATAAATCTATATGAAGTAGCCAGAAGGATTTGTTGTGAAGGGAAAGAAGGAGCTGGTATGCAAGCTAAAAAAGTCCCTGTATGGTTTAAAACAATCACCAAGGGTGTGGTATAAAAAATGTGATACTTATATGTTGGAACTTGGCTTCACAGGAGAAAAGAGGATCATTGTGTGTATTTTAAATTAATTGGTGATCATTTTATTTATTTGGTCTTGTATGTGGATGACATGTTGCTAGTAGGAAACAACAAGGAGATTATCCAGGATGTGAAAACTCAGTTGTCCTCTAAATTTGACATGAAGGATCTCGATGCTTCAAATTTCATTTTGGGCATGGAAATTAGAAGAGATTGGAAAAATAGGAAACTATGGTTAAATCAGAGAAAATATGTCGAGACAATATTGCAAAGGTTTAATGTGCAGGAATGTAAACCAGTCAAGGTTCCTATTCCTGTTGGTTTAAAGTTATTCGTGGATCAGTGTCCCAAGACACAAGAAGAGGAGGAGGACATGTCTCGTGTTCCATATGCGAGTGTAGTTGGCAGTTTGATGTATGCAATGGTCTGTACTAGACCGGACATTGCACATGCAATGGGAGTTTTGAGCAGGTATATGTCAAAACCAGGGAATGAGCATTGGACAAGAGTAAAAAGGGTTTTCAGGTATTTGATAGAGTGTTGGATATTTTTGGCATAGGGGCAGAACCAGGGTTCAACGCTTCAACAATGCACCAACAAAACCCTAACTACCAACACTTTCAGAAACACCTACGAAGCAAATGAAGTCTCACCCGAGGTAGAGGCAGGGGTGGTTGCGGGACTCAAATGTTTGTAACCGTAGATGGGACACATATATGTGATTGTAAAACCTTAAAAGAGCACTTAGCAGTTATAGTTCATTAATATTCAACCTTAGTTTACAACATAGATAACCCTAACAACAGATCAACACAATATTCACACAGATCCAATATATTCAAGTACTAAGCATATCAACATAGATCAGATCTAGCATCTCATTCACATCATTAGGCACTAAGCTATCATATCAGATTCATCTAACATACATCAATGCACTCAACATTAATCATATGAATAATGAAACAACCACAATGCACAAAGCAACCATAACATAGGATATACATGGTTCACCCCTAGCCTGGGGCTATGTCCACCAACTCTTCTTCTCTTTTATCGCCTTTTGTCAATCTTCTACATGCATAGAGCCATGAGATATTACTCCGCATAGGACAAGATATTTGCATGCACTTCGCTAGATCCTCCCTCCTCGATTCACAACACAAAGCCTTTTCACAGTCTCTTACAATCACTTGCACTTAGCTCTGCAAGTTCTCGACATAACATGCACGAAGCATTTACAATTCATACTTAGCACTTAGCAAGGTACCAAAAAACTTTTTTTTCTTACATCACCTAGACTTGTATTTACACATTACAAAAAGGGCCTAAACATGGGTAAACCCATGGGCCGACATCCCCATACCCGTTACATAGCCCAAATCCCAAATATACCTGAACAAGGGGCCGACATCCCGTGATCTCCACTTCGACTTGCACTCTGCCTTCGACAACCCGTCGAAGTCCCAAAATAGGTCAATCATGACCAAGGATTCTCAAAACTTGATCAAGGGCCAATAGGCCCCCAACACTCACCTGTGACTCATCCCGAGTCACTATGATCTGAGTAGCTCTACTTCAAAGGCCTCGAGCTTGGCTCGAGCTGTTTCAACCTGTTGCTGCACCAAGGCCTCCTTCTTGACGAACTCTTGGATAATTTCTTTGCTGACATGTCCCTCTAAGCATTGTTCAACTATAGTGATGACTTGTTCTAGTTCTACTCCTTGGCCTTCAATCTCCGTGAAAATTTCGCAAGCCTCATCCTGAATTGGTTGGAGCCTCTGAGTCACTGCCATGAATTTTATCTGAATGGTGTGGACCTGCTGTTGAGTAGTGAACTATTCTTGGGATCGCTTCATCCTCTCAACTGCTGACAGGGGATTCAACTACGCCTGTATTGTTACTGCTTCCTGCTTTGCCTCCTAGAGCTGTGACTCCAATGCCTTTAGTTTAGGGTCTTTAGTAAGTCATTTGTAGGTTTGTGCACTTCTATTGCTAAGTTGTTTAAATTCCAGAGAAAATGCTTTGATCCTCTCAATTGCGCTTTGGACAATGGCTTCTCTTTGGTCTCGTACGTCCTGCAAGGTACTTAGCACTGTTCGTAGCTCCAGATATGTGATTCTCTGTTGAAGCTGCTGGATAGCTTCCACAAGATGCACTACTAGTATTTCTTCCTTTTACTCTAAGCCTGTCACAGAGTGAAGTGATCTGTTGACCACTTCTTTGACTCTGAGCTGCTCTGCGAGCAACTGCTCTTTCTCTTGCTTGACTTGCACTCTCTCCTCTTCGAACTTGGTGTGGAGGTCATATTTCTCCTGTTGCGAAACTCAACGTTTCTCTACCATTTCCACTTGTGCTTGATTTAGGGCCAATGTAGCCTGCTCTTTCTCTTCTTGTGCTCGATGAAGATGAGCTTCGATCAAGTCAGCTATTCTGCGGAGTTGGGTAGGATCATCTCCCAACTCTCGTTCTTCTGATGGCAGGGGCACAATGGATACTTTGCGGATGGATTGAAGGGCCTGCTGTACCCCTCTAAGTTCTACCTCGATTCTGTTGTACATCTTCTCCTTCTTGGCTTCATGTTTCTGCAAGATGTCCTACGAGGTGTTTGATACAAATGTGATGATGAAATCGAAGTCATCGACCGTGAGCACAATTTGCATCGTAGTTTTACTAGATTTTGACTTCTTCTGCGATGTGGGTTTCGTGGGAGAAACCTTTCTTTTCTTAGATGGATCAACCTCATCACTGGGATCCATAGGTGGTGTTACTTCACCTTGCTTCTGTTGATATTCTTTTCCATTGGTCTCTTCTCTATCCACTTTGTTATCACCTCCTCGTCCAGGTGATTCTGAAGCGGTTTCATCTGATGTGCTACTCAGGTTTTGTACCTCTTTAGTCTTCTTCCTTTTGTTGGTTCCAAGTGTGTCATGTTCTTCGTGAGTGGCCTCCAAGCTACCAATTAGTTCGAGATCAGACATTTCTGCAGGGTCAACAGGGATAAGGAGCTCTGCAGACCAGTCCTTAGTTATCTCTTCGAGGTCCTCCTCTGTGAGATTATAGTATGACTGAAGCTCTTCTTTATGCTCGTTTGCACGCGCAATGATATAAATAAAGTGCCGATCTGCGTGGAAATTCATGAGAGGTATGAATCGGTGTAGGGTGTTTGACTTCATGTGAGGGAAAACTCCAATAGCCCTCTTTAGCTGGATATAGTATGTGTGGAATATTACATTCGTCTGCCATTGTTTTCCTATATTGCTCGAGTACTAGAGCATGGTGAACTTCACAGTGAGTGGCTCGAAAAACTCAATGTCCGAGAAGGTCGTACCTTCCGGCATCTCCCAAGAAGTAAATGCTATGAGGATCAACATTGAGCTAAAATGGAACTTGTATCCATGATCCTGAGCTTTGCAGCAATCCAATTCTAGTTGGTTGACTAGGTACTTCGCTCAGTTCATTTGGAGTCCTTCTACACATTTTCTGGCGAGGTCAACAAAAACCCCTCTGACCTGTGTAGGTCCGTTCTTTCTCACCAGCTTTCCTGTGATCAACTGGTAGGCCAGGTGCACTACACCATTCTGGATGGAAGCTACCTTGTATCCTCGCATCCCCTTTTCTACATCGCCATATGTGTCTTTAATCCTCTGTGCCAATGCGCGATTTGCAACCTTCCCTAGGTAGAAGTCTTTTGGGTCGGGTCCTTGCATGCTCAATCCGGTGATCCTATGGATCAATGTCAGATTGATTGTGATGTGTCTGTCTAGCCATAGATAGCCACCATGATAACATGATAGCAGGATCTTAACACACGCGTTAACCTCCTGGTGCCTTCCAAAATGTGGAATCTTCATCACATTCAGGATGGTGGACTGTGCGAGGTTCATAGTCCATGGTTGGGGGATTATTTTTGAGTTATTCCCCTTCATCCTAGTCAAATACTTGTAAGGAGCGAGCATGCTGTAGTTCTTGTGGTCCCCTAGGTTGAAGTCACTGAATTTTAATGTCGCGATCTTATCCTACTGTGTTCTAACTGCACGTATCCCCTTCGGGAGGTATGCAATAACCATGGTGTAATCAAAGTCCCTCGGGACACTATCATGACTCACCGTGCCAGCCAAAGGTGGGATGTAGTCGAGCATGATAGTCGGGATTAAATTTGTGTTTGCCAAATCATCTTGATGCTTGGTTCTTTTCTCGGCTGCAGGTCGGGATGGTCCGGATCCGCGAGCAGTCGAAGGAGAGGCTTGCACTCCTCTCGTCGATGAAGCTTGAATACTTGTGGACATTACTTTTTCGGACATTATATCGATGAGAACTTCTTCAACCAATTTCTCTATGGCGCTGAGTTCATCCGACATGCATGCTCAGATCGGATAACTCAAGTGGATGAATGAGTGCTCAAATAAATAGAATAGGTGTCGATCTCAATAAACACAACACAGTAGCAATGAGTTGGCTAGGATACATTTTGAAAAAGTGTTTTTGGTGCAACAATCGACACAATAAGTAGACAATGGTGTAACAAATCTCTCCAACGGGTGAGAGGTCTTCATCAATGCAGTTCTGTCCATTGCGACTCAGTCCCAATGGTTTGATGGAGGGATTTCTGGCCATAACTACTGTTCTAACTATTTGGGGCGTTGGTCAAACAGTCATAATGATTTCAACGACTATATTGCTTCGCCATGGTAAAGTGCCATGTTTCACTGTCCTGATATCCCGACGAAGTTCCAGTTTTGTAAACCTTCCTTCTGCGAAGTCCCCTCTGGAACATTCTGCAACTTTTCTATCTTTTCTCTCTTCTTACTGAGCTTTCTAGCCTTCTTCCCTGTAATCTTCTTCTTAGTATTCCTCTTTTCATTCTGATTCCTATCTCCTTTTGGCATAGCAACTTCGTGTTGTTGAGATTATTTCATAGGGTTAGAGAGTAGTACTTCTTCTCTGTCCAGGGTAGGTGCTCCACTCTTCTGTGAGTCTTCTTGTGTTTTTTCAACTTTGACATCCAAGTTTATGGTTCTGAACAACTTCAATCTGTTCTTTTGTTCTTCAATCAAGTGCACTATCCTCCTAGTCATGAAATATTTTAATTCTTGCTTCTCCTGCTCTAAGACTTCCTCTTCTTTTCTTCTGGCATGATCCTGCACAATCCAATTTTTTCCTAGTAATATAGCAAATGGGGCGTTGTTCTCAATAAATTTAACAACCTCAAAATATTCCTTTGTCGAAGTTCCATGAGCACTCATAGATATCTGGGTGAGTCTTCCACATAGGGTTATCAACTTTCTTCTAAATAAACCTATTACTCCCAATGCAGGAATCATAACAGGCTTTCCTAAAATTTCCCAAGTTCTTTCTGTCATGATATTCACCTATGTTTCTTCATACAAAACACAGACAATGTCGAAGTCTACTAGTCTTGTTTCTATGCACTCTTTTTCTTTGAAGATCTTCGATAATTTGATATTTTTGTGATCATTCAGGGTTTCTTTCATTTGTAACAATACATTCTCTGATTCTTTCTGGGGTTCTTTCATGGTCTCAGTTTCTTGACCTTCCTCAGGGTTTTTTTGTCTCATATTCATTCTTTCAACCTTAGCAATCATTCTAGGGCAATCCAAAACTTCATGATTCATAGCTTTACAACAAAGACAACTAGGTCTTCTACCAGAGCATTCTTTAGCAAGATGTCCCAATCTTCTGCAATTATAACAAAGGGTTAATCTTCTTTTTCTTTGAAATGATCCCCAACCTTTCTTGTACTGCGCACTAGGATCATAGTAGCTAACCTGCAAAAAATTCTTTCTAGGGTCCTGCATCCATTTGTTAGTCCAAAAATTCTTTCTATGCATAGGAATAACATATCTTTCACTATTTTTATCAGATCTACTCATATCAAATCTTCTTTCTTCTAGTTGTGTCCTAGTTTTCAAGCTAGGACAAAATTTATCAAACATACCTAGATCCATAATTTTGAAACAAAAATTTCCACTTATCTTACCTTTTCAATAAAAAAATTTCACTGTTCTTACCTTTATCAGAGCACAAATCTATAAGATCTTACCTTTTTTCTTCAAATCTGACTTCTCTTTTTAGCACAGAGCTTCACAAGTCAAGTAGAATACTGCGCACTAGGGAAACCGATCTACACATAGAGATTTCTCTTTTCTGTAGTTCCCAGCAATCACAGTTTCAGGTCCGGAAAACGGAACCATTTGTTGGCACAGGGGCAGACCCAGGGTTCAACGCTTCAACAATGCACCAACAAAACCCTAAATACCGACCCTTTCAACAACACTTGCGAAGCAGATGAAGTCTCACTCGAGGTATAAGCAGGGGTGATTGCATGACTCAGATGTCTGCAACCTTAGCTGGGACATAGATTTGTGATTGTAACACCTTAATAGAGCACTTAGCAGTTATAGTTCATTAGTATTCAACCTTAGTTTACAACGTAGATAACCCTAACAAAATATCAATGCAGTATTCACACAGATCCAATATATTCAAGTACTAAGTATATCGGCATAGATCAGATCTAGCATCTTATTGACATCATTATGCACTAAGATATCTTATCAGATTCATCTAACATACATCAATGCACTAAGAATTAATCATATGAATAATGAAACAACCACAATGCACAAAGAAACCATAACACGGGATATACATGGTTCACCCCCAGCTTGGGGTTACGTCCACCAACTCTTCTTCTCTTTTATTGCCTTCTGTCAATCTTCTACATGCATAGAGCCATGAGATCTTACTCTGCATAGGATAGGAGATCTGCGCGTACTTTGTTAGATCCTCCCTCCCCGAGTCACAACACAAAGACTTTTCACAGTCTCTTACAATCACTTGCACTTAGCTCTGCAAGTTCTCGACATAGCATGCATGAAGCATTTACAATTCGTACTTAGCACTTAGCAAGGTACCAAAAACCTTTTTTTTTTACAAATCCTAGACTTCTATTTATACATTACAAAAGGGCCTAAACATGGGTAAACCCATGGGACGACATCCCCATACCTGTTACATAGCCCAAAACCCAAAAATACATAAACAAGGGGCCGAGATCCCATGATCTCCGCTTCGACTTGAACTCCACCTTCGACAGCTTGTCGAAGTCCCAAAATAGGTCAAGCATGACCAAGGATTCTCAAAAATTGGTCAAGGGCCAACATATATACATGGCTTTGTGGATGCAGACTGGGCTGGAGATCTGGATCGTAGGATATCTACAAGTGGGTATGTGTTTAACCTGTTTGGAGGAGAAATAAGTTGGATGAGCAAAAGATAGGATATAATGGCCCTTTCAACTACATAAGCTGAATACATGGAAGCCACTCATGCAAGTAAGGAAGCCATATGGTTACAAATATTGTGTTCAGGTATTGGGTTGGTACAACAAGCTGTAAGAGTATATTGTGACAGTTAGAGTGCATTCTGGCGAAGAACCCAACTTATCATTCAAAGACAAATCATATTGATATTCAATATCACTTTGTGAGAGACAATTGAAGAAAATAAAGTGTTGCTGATGAAGGTGGACACTTTGAAGAATGTTGCAGATTCATTAACAAAATCTGTGAGCACTGAGAAGTTCTCTTTGTGTTGAAAATCCATGGGCATTGCTGCCCTGGATTGTTGACTATGTAACCTTGTAACCCCCTGTATGCAAAGAAAACAACAATAGGGAGAATGTTGGGTATGTGTTATATTCTTTTTGTTCGACAAAACAGGTATTCCAACAGAGGAGGAACACCTTCAGTAACCACTCACATAACCAAATCAAAGATCAAAAAACCAATGTTTTCACGTGGTAAAACTCCTACGGGGAAACATCCACGACCCCAGCCAATGCGACCACTTGGAGCAATTTATTAATGCAAAGAAAAAGATTACATAGAGATTTTACAAGAGAGTTTATCACAATCGATCATCAACAAATGATCCTCCATGCTCTTTAAATAGAGATCATGGACCAATCGGGTGTTAAGCCACGAATCAATGGCTGTTAAGATCGAGGAGAGTATGAATCGTCGGATCACTATATTTTAGGAACATATCGTGACCATCGGATTTCCTAACTACAAATGCATACTAATGAACACTAAATAAACACACTAAGAAACAAACTTTTACCTAATGACATATTAGACCAAGTAGATCTTAACTAACTCTTAAGTGTCTAAATATCCTTGTTGGATCATGTTGTCATTGATGCCAATGGTTTGATTGATTGATGTCATTGATTGATGTCAAGTGATTGATTGATGTCAAAGGATTGATTGATTGATGATTGATGTAATA
>JZKD02S1232704.1:0-11993 GCA_000966675.3 Picea glauca
CACTTACCATCGTCTCTCCTTTCGCCATCTATCTCTCTCCTCTCCCTATCACATCTCTCGCTTCCCTTCCATCTTCCACTATCGCACATCTATCCCCCCACTCACCTCTATGTCATATCCCTTTTTCACTCCCACTTATCATCTCCTGCCATGTGTTCTCCCCTGTGCCTCCCCATCATCTTCCCTTACCACTTCACCTTCGTCCCATCACACCTCAGCCCCCACATTTCCTGTCGCCCACACTTTCTTGATCACCTTTCCTCTGCCACGTCTGTCCACATGACCACTTCTCATCCTATCTCCCACTGATTGTGCCAATCACCCCCGATAGTTCCTCATCCATGTCTGCCTACTAGTTTCAATGTGAACTCCCAAAGTAGATCTATATGGAAGAACTTAGCGGCTACCACATACTACAGGTGCAGATTTGACTCGGATCTCCCCAATATCGATGAAGCATTTATTGAAGTAGGTGGTGGTGGTTGAACATCATTTCCACCATAAATGGAAAGCCCAGGAAAGGACTGTCAGCCATTCAACTCATTCACATGCCCGTTCTGAAGCACGATGGAGTCTGACTAAAGTTCACAGCTAGAAAGAGACTGCATGCACAGTCTTCTAAGAAGCATGCAGATGTAATGCCTTCAATGAAAAATCTCGAGCACGTCTCTGTAGTGTTTCTCCAATTATATAGGAGTCATTCTCATATTTTGTTAGTGTCAATGGTTGATCTAGGCTCCCGACTTGTAAATTTTTTATGAGACCTACGGTTCTCTGATTATGTATCATTACTTGAGACTTCTTGTTTAATGGCAGTCAGTTTCTCCTTCATTTATTTGATTCTGATTCTGAGAGCTCGAGCTTGGATGATCTAGTTGAGTGTTGTGACTGTAGTGTAATGTAGGTTTGATTGCAGTTGTTGTTGCAACATTTTTAGTTTCTTGAAGTTATCAGATCCAAGAGGATCTTTCATCTGAAACTTTTACTCCAAAGGCTGTTGGAATACCAGATGTCCACAGTAGACCTTCATGTTTTCCTCATGTTCTTCCACCTTCTCACCACTATACAAATGTATTGACTAAATTTATATCAAGACCTTATTTATATATGCATATCAGCCCAGTGTTTCTAAGTCAAAGAGACACGATCCTAAGTCTGCATCCATTAGACCTCTCCTAAAATTATTCACTGTGACATACAAACTGATGGGCCTTGGGCTTACCTCTTCCACAATCCAGAGGTGACTTCCAACGCTAACATTTCTGGCACCATTGTCGGGGATGAACTGAATATTTTCCCTGGGCATGAACAACAAATCTTACTAGTTCTGAGGGTGCATCAAAACTTAGTACATTGAAGATTTCAACTGTGCACCTGGAGAATCCACTGTGGTAACTCCATTGTTTTGAATCCACTGGTGACTCCACTCTTTCAGTTGTGGCTTCCAGAGGTAGACACACATGGTCTACTACGTAGTTGCCTTTAGCAACACCTGAAGCACACCCAGAAAAAATTATCAGAACAACAAAGGCCCTTTGAGAAGGTACTTCTGTTGTTGAACTAGGTATTTCTGGTGATTTTCATTATCCTCATATAGGAACTCGAATTTTTGTATCTCATTCTATTGTTATACCTTTCGTTGGCATTTCCTGAACCCTAAATTTTGGGAGTGTTCATGTTGATTTTTCCCCTCCTGGTCTGGGATTGGAGGGAGAAATCCTTGTCACTCCTATATCCCCTAAAGTTGTACCATGGTTTAGGCCCAACACCTCAGAATATTTTCCTGCCCTGGGCTTTACCACCCCTCCTTCTATTATTGTTATTTCTACTACAAAAAGAGAAACCTTTGTTCCCTCAAGTCTTGTAGATTTTCCTTCAAATCCTCTGTTGTTTCCTTGCCCTCCTAGAGGCTCACTTCTAGTCTCCCCTGCTCGAAATCCATCTCCTCCTCGTTCTCCTCCACCTATCATCCCCATGGCAGGTGCTAATCCTCCTAGAAATAGAATGGATTCCATAGTAGTTGTTAGATATGCCCCTTTGGTCCTACCTCAACCCATGAATGCTCTCCCTGCTGGAGATTACTTGAAATATATGCCCAAGTTCACTGGAGAAGGAGATGTAATTGTGGAAGAGAACCTAGATTTCTTCTACAGTTATGCAAACAATCTAAATATTGAAAATGAAGATGTCTGGATGAGAGACTTTATCCAAATCCTTGATGGTGAGGTTAGAAAATGGTTTAGGGGATTGACCCTTGGATCCATCGCTAGGATTAAAGCTTTAGATGATGTTTTCTTGAGACAATGGGGGGATAAGAAGGTGTTTATGTATTATATCATAGAATTTGGGTCCCTAAAGAGAAAAGAGGGAGAATCTATCTCTAACTTCTCCAAAATATTCAACAAGATGTATAATAAGATCCCTACTGAGATAAATCCTACAGAAGCCTCTGCTAAAATTACCTATTCTAGTGCTTTTGACCCTGAATTTTTCTCTTGTTAAGAGAGATAAGAGCTACTTCCTTGGCTCATATGAAAGATGCAACCCTGTAAGTGGAGTCTAACGTATTGGTAGAAAACTGACTCAGGAATAAGGTTGATAGAGACATACCGAGGGGAAGACCTGAAGCCTCATCCTCTAGTTCCTTTTCTTCCCCCCCTCAAATGGATGAAGTAACGAAGTTACTAAAATCACTTTGAACTAGGATGGAAAGGTTGGAAGTAGAGGGGAACAAGAAATACATAAATCCTCAACATGATGGACTCAGAGGCAACTTCAGAAGACCAAACAATTCCCCTCAAATACTCCCGAGAGAACCCAGAAATAGAGATAGGGATGATCAGAAAATCCAAACCCCTCCTCAAAATAACCTTGGTGTTGATGAAGAAGGAGAGGGGGAAGAGCTAGATCTTGAAATTCATTGTCTTGGATACACCACCCCATTTCCCAATTTAACTCAATATACATACGAGGAGTCTCTCATGGATGACCAGATAAATGAGTTGAGAAAGGGAGATAAGGTCAATACAAGTCCCAATAAATATAACCTCGAGTCAAAGAAAAAAGAAGGGAATTCAGACATCCCTGATCAACCTTCCAAAGCATATATTTCTGTCAAAGATGCAACAAACAACAGGAAAGAAAAGAAAACTCAGAATCCCTTGCCAATAGCTAATGACCCCATCCCCGAGCTGAGAGAAATCCTTAATCCCCCTTCCTCCTTCAACTTCGAGCATGAAATTCAAAAAATTAGGATCCTTGTCCCCTTCTCAGAACTAGTCAAGCATGAAGATTTCAAGAAATCCCTCTCTAAGTTGTTGCAGTTTGAGCCATCTCCCCATCCCACGGACTTGGTAAACCTTCAAGATGAGAAAACAACAATCATCTTAGGGCCTATGGTAGAATATAGAGATGATTCATCCCCTCCCTTCTATACATCCCTGAACATACATGATAAGGTGTTGCATAATTGTCTGATGGATTCAAGGGAATCACATAATCACATGCCCAAAAGTTTTATGGAGGAGCTTGGATTGGAAATCACAAAGGCCTATCATGATTTATATTATTTTGATTCAAGGAGGGTGAAATGTCTTTAGGTCATCAAAGATCTGGTTGTGACCTTGTTTCAGCTGCCCATGAAAAGTGTGGTCATGGATATCATGGTGGTTGATGTTCCCCCCAAGTTTGGCATACTATTATCAAGATATTGGATAAAAAGACTTGGAGGAACATTACAGATGGACCTCACATATGCTACCATTCCAGTCTTTGGAGGGGAACATAGAAGACTGTACAGAGAAGCTCAGTTGGCCTCTATTATTAATGATGATTCTGACCCCGCCAGTCATCCTATATTTCCCCTTAACACTGAGATGGGATCTAGTTTATTGCAGTTCACTGACACTCCCGAGCCTCCTTTAAAACTAAAAAAACAACCCGTGATTTTTCATGAAGCTTCTTTCTCTGCCACCTCTATTTGGAAAATGTTCTTTGATGGAGCCTCCTCTAAGGATGTTTCTGGCACTAGAGTAGTCTTTGTTTCCCATGATCAGGAAACCATACCTCTGTCATACAAATTAGACTTTGAAACTACCAACAATGTGGCAGAGTATGAAGCTCTTGTTTTGGGATTAAGGGATGAAAAGGACACGAGGATCAAAGAGATATCAGTGTTTGGTGATGTTGAGTTGATTGTCCAACAGTTCAGAAGTATTTATTATACCAAACACCCTCGGTTCAGAAGTTACAGAAATGAAGTATGGGACCTCACTGACATTTTTTTCCTGGCTTCCAACATTTCATTTGTCCTAGGAGAAGAAAATGTGATGGTTGATTCTCTGGCTATTTCAGCAAGCAATTTTAGAGTCCCTCTGCCACTCAAACTCAAGTATGATGTAGAAGTGAAGTATAGACCCTCTATACCTGACAATGTCAAGCATTGGAAAGTGTTTGAGGATGATCTTGAAATCAAAATATTTATGGAAATTGTTGAGGAGTTTTCAACATTACATATCGACCAGGAACCTGACTCTAAAATAAATACTCACGTTGATGTTCTTCTGAACAAAATTGTTGATCATCATATTTTTCAAATGCCTAGCAATCACATCCCAAAGGGACTAGTCCCTTTGGAAAGACTATTTGGAAGAAATGATGTGGTAGTAAAGGGTAAAATCTCAAGTAATGATGTTGATGTGGCTGAGTGCAATATTGGCACAAAGCTAGATCCAAAATTTGTCAAATTGTCAAGCATTCTGTCAAAGGAGCGGAGGGACGAGTATACTGAGATATTAAAGGAATTTGTTGATGTGTTTTCCTGGACCTATTATTGCACCTCTTTTGTCACCTAAATGAGAAAAAAATAGGTGCTTACAAGCCCATTTGGGTAGCTAGGCAAGACAGCAGTAAAGGAAAGGGTTAGAAAGATAAAGAATAAAAGACAAACAAAGAATTAAACTAAGAATGGTAAAAACAATTAAACTATGGTGCATAAGAACATAAGAACAAGGAACAAACAAGACTCATGCTACCAATGGAAAGGATTGTATTAGTGGAAAGAAAACACGAAGAAGAAAGGGAGACTATGGGTCCCCTCTTCCTCCAAGGGAGGGCTCTTGGACCCCCAAATATTGATCTCTTCTTACAAATGAGGAACGAGGATGAAATAGTGAAGATAATCCAAAGAAAATTCATTCTAGAGGTGATGTGAATGGCTAAGTGCAATGGTGCTAGCATACTCTTGATGAGGAAAGAGGATCCTCCAAGAGAATATCAGCATTATAACAATACAAATGAAATCCTTGAAGATGTAGTGCACCCATGGCCTCTTTTTGTAGCATAACTTTGAGGTATTATTCAACTAGCATTTAGTGTGAACGAGGGGATATTTAGGGCACCTTTAGGTCTTTGACTAGCCACCTAGCCAAATTCAGCCGAGATTTGGATGTCAAATCGACTTGGAAGCTGAACCAAAAGTGGGTGGGAAGCCGACCAATATGCGCTTTTCCAACATTTTTGACTGGCACACGTGCGCGCGCTTCCTGTATATATTTAGAACATGTTGATTTTATAACTGGTTGTATAGTTTTGGACCTTTTGGAAATTCTTTTTTGGTCATTTTTGGTCCATGGGTGGACTAATAGTTGTTTGAAGATGTTGGATTCCTATGAAGACCTTAGAACATATGACACTATTGTCATTGAGCATAAGATTTCGTTGAAAGAGGAAGCCAAACCATTTAGGCAAAAATTAAGACAGATAAATCCTATGTTGTTTCCTATTATGGAAAGGGAGGTGAAGAATCTTTTGGATGCTCATATTATCGTTCCTTTGAGATATTCTAAGTGGGTAGCCAACCTGGTCCCAATAAGAAAGAAGAGTGAAGAAATTAGACTCTGTGTCGATTTTATAAATCTGAATAGGAGCTCAAAGAAGAACAATTACCCGCTACCAAAGATGGAACACATATTGTAGAGGTTAGCTAGTGCATCTAGGATTTCCATGATTGATGGATTCTCTAGCTACAATCAGATCTATGTCCTTCCTGAAGATAGAGAAAAGGCATCCTTCACCACTCGTTAGGGAACATTAATGTATTCCAAAATTCCCTTTGGATTAATGAATGCAAGAGAAACCTTTCAACGAGCCATGGGCATCACCTTCATTGGAGAAAAGAACAAATTTGTGGTCATCTATCTGGATGACATAACAGTTTTCTCCAAATCTGATAAAGAACACCATCAACATCTGAGAAAGGTATTCTCGAAATGCAGAAGGTTCGGTCTCTCCCTAAATCCCAAGAAGTATTTATTCTCCATGCAAGAGGGAAAATTGTTGGGACACATTGTATCAGCTGAGGGGGTAAGGATTAATTCAAGTAGGGTGGAATCCATTCAAGCCTTATCACTTCCTAGATCCAGGAAAGAGGTCCAGTCCTTCCTAGGTAAAATTAATTTTCTGAGAATTTTTGTTTCAAATTTTGTTGAATTGGTGAAGCATATCACAACCATGCTCAGGGAGGGAAATGAAATGAAGTGGACTATTGAGTCCAAAGAATCCTTCAGCCAGATCAAGAAGGCGTTGACTGAGGAACCTGTGCTTATCAGTCCTGATTATTCAAAGGATTTTATGATTTTCTCTTTTGCTTCTTTTGATATAGTGGCAGTTGTTTTGTTGCAGAAGAACACAGAGGGGTTGGAGCAGCCTATTTCCTTTTTCAGCAAAGCACTAAGGGATGCAGAGGTAAAATATGACATCATGGAGAAGAAAGCCTATGCCTTGGTGAAAGATCTCTAATCCTTCAGATTCTATGTTCTGCATTCGAAGATCATTGCATATGTTCCTTCAGCTTCTGTGAAGCACATTCTCATTCAACCTGACATAGACGGAAAAAGGAGCAAATGGATTGCCAAAATCCTTGAATTCGATCTAGAAATAAATCCCACCAATCTAGTTAAAGGCCAAGGTTTAGCCAAGTTGTTGGTTGAATATAATTGCAGAGCTTTGGGGATAAACTTCATCAACACCCACTCAGAAAATCAACAAGTTGAGTTCACTGATAAAAATCCTCAGGGAAGCCCTCCATTGGCAGAATTCACTTGGTACAAAGACATTATATATTTTCTTCAAGAATTAAACCCCCTGATGGTATGGTAAAAATAAAGGAAATATATTTAAAGCTCAAAGCTATCAGGTATTTCCTTATTGACCAGATATTGTACTGGAAGGACCCGTTAGGTGTGCTTATGAGATGTTTAGACCCACAAGAGACCCAAAGGATTATATTTGAGTTCCATGACATCCTATGTAGGGGACTTCATTTCTAGAAAATCGCATCTTACAAAATCCTCAGGGTTGGGTACTACTGACCTACTCTATTCATTGATATCTGTGCAAAAATTAGGGTTTGTATTAAATGTCAGAAATTCTTTGAGAAGCAGCAGCTCAAGTATCTTCCATTGAAGCCTATACTAGCTTCAGGACCCTTTCAGTAGTGGGGCCTAGACTTTATTGGGGAAACTCATCCTCCTTCAAGTGGTGAGTACAGGTGGATTTTAACTGCAATAGATTATTTTTCCAAGTGGATAGAAGCTATCCCCACCAAGATCACTTCTCACAAAGTGATCATTGGTCTTATTGAATATATTATAGCAAGGTTTGGTTGCCCCAAAAGAATTTTTACTGATAATGTTGCTTCCTTCAGGGCCAAACCATTGATCAATTTTTGTGAGCAGTTCGGAATTTCATTAATCCACTCCACCCCTTACTATCCACAAGGTAATGGATTAGCATAATCCTCTAACAAAATCCTAATCAAGATTATCAAAAGAATGCTAAAGGATAATAATAAGACCTGGGATTCAAAGATAAAATTTTCTCTGTGGGCTGACAGAGTGACAATGAAGAGGTCTCTAAGCACCTCTCCTTTTCAGCTTGTGTATGGATTTGAGGCGGTCTTTCCTTCTCATCTCTCTCTACCTGTGGCCAAATTATTTCAAGATTATCAAGGAGAGTCTGATGATATGATCAGAATAATTCATCAACTAGTAGAAGTCTAGCAGGCTAGAGAGAAAGTGATGGACAGGGCACATGAACATCAACAGAAAATCAATCAGGCCTTCGACGGGAAGAGCAGAAAAGAATATTTCCAACTAGGAGACCTAGTACGTAAATAGGATGCACCCAGACAGGACAAGGACAAACATGGTAAATTTGAATCCCTCTCAATTGGTCCCTTGAAAGTTTCTGAGATAGTTCTGAATAATATCTATAGGTTGTAGAATTTGGAGGGCGATGAAGTTTTTGGTGGCCCTGTAAATGGGCATTTTATGAAGAAGTTCTTTATTTGAGCCATTAATGGCTTCCAGGCGTTTGTAAATATTGTTTTTTTCTTTGTTTCGGGTTTATAAGTGAATCCATAGCCCAACAATAAGGCACTGAAACTACATAAGAGTTCTTGGCATCTCACAGGGAGAAATCCATCCCCCATGGAGCCTAATGTTATCACATTTATTTGTAGGGGGGTGTTTTCCTAAGAAATTGGCCCCTATGGGAAAAAAAAGGCAAGAAGCAGGCTAAAAACACATAAAATCCTGTTTATCCTAAGTTTTGGGTCATAGGCGTGTCATGCTAAGCAGCGCGTAGATCTGGGCAGCTGAGATCCTATGGCATAGGATCCATATCAGACCACCCCCCCGACATTAGGTCGTTAATGGGGGGTCCTAGTTGGTGGTTTCTGAGCGCGGGCCCCCCACTAATGTGGCACCTCCTCGTTAACTTGGACCCCAGCACAACCTTTCCCACTTACCACTNTGATTTTATAACTGGTTGTATAGTTTTGGACCTTTTGGAAATTCTTTTTTGGTCATTTTTGGTCCATGGGTGGACTAATAGTTGTTTGAAGATGTTGGATTCCTATGAAGACCTTAGAACATATGACACTATTGTCATTGAGCATAAGATTTCGTTGAAAGAGGAAGCCAAACCATTTAGGCAAAAATTAAGACAGATAAATCCTATGTTGTTTCCTATTATGGAAAGGGAGGTGAAGAATCTTTTGGATGCTCATATTATCGTTCCTTTGAGATATTCTAAGTGGGTAGCCAACCTGGTCCCAATAAGAAAGAAGAGTGAAGAAATTAGACTCTGTGTCGATTTTATAAATCTGAATAGGAGCTCAAAGAAGAACAATTACCCGCTACCAAAGATGGAACACATATTGTAGAGGTTAGCTAGTGCATCTAGGATTTCCATGATTGATGGATTCTCTAGCTACAATCAGATCTATGTCCTTCCTGAAGATAGAGAAAAGGCATCCTTCACCACTCGTTAGGGAACATTAATGTATTCCAAAATTCCCTTTGGATTAATGAATGCAAGAGAAACCTTTCAACGAGCCATGGGCATCACCTTCATTGGAGAAAAGAACAAATTTGTGGTCATCTATCTGGATGACATAACAGTTTTCTCCAAATCTGATAAAGAACACCATCAACATCTGAGAAAGGTATTCTCGAAATGCAGAAGGTTCGGTCTCTCCCTAAATCCCAAGAAGTATTTATTCTCCATGCAAGAGGGAAAATTGTTGGGACACATTGTATCAGCTGAGGGGGTAAGGATTAATTCAAGTAGGGTGGAATCCATTCAAGCCTTATCACTTCCTAGATCCAGGAAAGAGGTCCAGTCCTTCCTAGGTAAAATTAATTTTCTGAGAATTTTTGTTTCAAATTTTGTTGAATTGGTGAAGCATATCACAACCATGCTCAGGGAGGGAAATGAAATGAAGTGGACTATTGAGTCCAAAGAATCCTTCAGCCAGATCAAGAAGGCGTTGACTGAGGAACCTGTGCTTATCAGTCCTGATTATTCAAAGGATTTTATGATTTTCTCTTTTGCTTCTTTTGATATAGTGGCATTTGTTTTGTTGCAGAAGAACACAGAGGGGTTGGAGCAGCCTATTTCCTTTTTCAGCAAAGCACTAAGGGATGCAGAGGTAAAATATGACATCATGGAGAAGAAATCCTATGCCTTGGTGAAAGATCTCTAATCCTTCAGATTCTATGTTCTACATTCGAAGATCATTGCATATGTTCCTTCAGCTTCTGTGAAGCACATTCTCATTCAGCCTGACACAGACGGAAAAAGGAGCAAATGGATTGCCAAAATCCTTGAATTCGATCTAGAAATAAATCCCACCAAGCTAGTTAAAGGCCAAGGTTTAGCCAAGTTGTTGGTTGAATATAATTGCAGAGATTTGGGGATAAACTTCATCAACACCTGCTCAGAAAATCAACAAGTTGAGTTCACTGATAAGAATCCTTAGGGAAGCCCTCCATTCACAGAATTCACTTGGTACAAAGACATTATATATTTTTTGCAAGAATTAAACCCCTTGATGGTATGGTAAAAATAAAGGAAATATATTTAAATCTCAAAGCTATCAGGTATTTCCTTATTGACCAGATCATGTACTGGAAGGACCCGTTAGGTGTTCTTATGAGATGTTTAGACCCACAGGAGACCCAAAGGATTATATTTGAGTTCCATGATAGCCTATGTAGGGGACTTCATTTCTAGAAAACCGCATCTTACAAAATCCTCAGGGTTGGGTACTACTGACCTACTCTATTCATTGATATCTGTGCAAAAATTAGGGCTTGTATTAAATGTTAGAAATTATTTGGGAAGCAACAGCTCAAGTCTCTTCCATTGAAGCCTGTACTAGCTTCAGGACCCTTTTAGTAGTGGGGCCTAGACTTTATTGGGGAAAATCATCCTCCTTCAAGTGGTGAGTACAGGTGGAATTTAACTGCAATAGATTATTTTTCCAAGTGGATAGAAGTTATACCCACCAAGAGCACTTCTCACAAAGTGATCATTGGTCTTCTTGAATATATTATAGCAAGGTTTGGTTGCCCCAAAAGAATTTTTACTCATAATGTTGCTTCCTTCAGGGCCAAACCATTGATCAATTTTTGTGAGCAGTTCGAAATTTCATTAATCCACTCCACCCCTTACTATCCGCAAGGTAATGGATTAGCATAATCCTCTAACAAAATCCTGATCAAGATTATCAAAAGAATGCTAGAGGATAATAATAAGGCCTGGGATTCAAAGATAAAATTTTCTCTATGGGCTGACAGAGTGACAATGAAGAGGTCTCTAAGCACCTCTCCTTTTCAGCTTGTGTATGGATTTGAGGTGATCTTTCCTTCTCATCTCTCTCTACCTGTGGCCAAATTATTTCAAGATTATCAAGGAGAGCCTGATGATATGATCAGAATAATTCATCAACTAGTAGAAGTTTAGAAGGCTAGAGAGCAAGTGATGGACAGGGCACATGAACATCAACAGAAAATCAATCAGGCCTTCGATGGGAAGAGCAGAAAATAAGATTTCCAACTAGGAGACCTAGTACGTAAATAGGATGCACCCAGATAGGACAAGGACAAACATGGTAAATTTGAATCCCTCTGAATTGGTCCCTTCAAAGTTTCTGAGATAGTTCTGAATAATATCTACAGGTTGCAGAATTTGGAGGGCGATGAAGTTTTTGGTGGCCTTGTAAATGGGCATTTTATGAAGAAGTTATTTATTTGAGCCATTAATGGCTTCCGGGCGTTTGTAAATATTGTTTTTTTCTTTGTTTTGGGTTTATAAGTGAATCCATAGCCCAACAATAAGGCATTGAAACTACATAAGAGTTCTTGGCATCTCACAGGGAGAAAGCCATCCCCCATGGAGCCTAATGTTATCACATTATTTGTAGGGGGGTGTTTTACTAAGAAATTGGCCCCTATGGGAAAAAAAGGCAAGAAGCGGGCTAAAAACACATAAAATCCTATTTATCCTAAGTTTTGGGTCATAGGCATGTCATGCTAAGCAGCGCATAGATCTAGGCAGCTGAGATCCTACGGCATAGGATCCATATTAGACCACCCCCCTGACATTAGGTCGTTAACGGGGGGTCTGAGTTGGTGGTTTATGAGTGC
>JZKD02S1232726.1:0-12377 GCA_000966675.3 Picea glauca
AGGACAAGGTCACCTACCTCAAAATTTCTGTCAGAGGCAGAATTGGAATCAAACCAATTTTTAACAATGAGTTGATGTTGATCCAATTTCCATTTTTCTTGAGCCCTCACTTCTTCTAATTTTAACAAAGCGTTAATTCGACTCTCCAAAGGGGGACAATCTTCTTCCTGTACTTTCTGCGATAGCTGCAGAGATGGAAGAAAGACATGTGGTGGAAGAATCACCTCCCTGTCGTAAACGAGAAAGAAAGGTGAGTTACCCATAGTAGTTTTAGGAGTTACTCTATCAACCCAGATTGCGTTTAACAATGCATTATGCCAATTTTTATGGTTTTCGGAGACCATTCTCTTGATAATTTTGATCAGATTTTTATTAGTTGATTCCACCAAACCATTGCCTTGGGGGTAATAGATGGCAGAGTACCTTAATTTAATTCCTTTTTCTAGAGAGAAATCACTCATTTCAAGAGATGAAAAATAAGAAGCATTATCAAATACCAGGCATTCAGGGATACCGAAACGAGTAATAATATTCGAATTCAAGAAGGATATTAGTTGGATGGTATTTACAACTTTTAATGGGGCAGCGTCGGACCACCTGGTGAAGTAATATGTGGCTGTTATGATATATTTATGTTGCTATGAGGATGGTAGATTGATTGGGCCTATAATATCCATACCCCACTGCTGAAAAGGGGAGTCTACCAAAACTGGTTGCAAAGGGAAAGCTAGTTTCTGTATCCATCTGGATGCTTTTTGACAAATCACACACTTGCGACATAAAGAATGAGCATATTTAAAAAGGGTAGGCCAGTAATAACCTTCTCTTAATACTTTATGGGCAGTGGTGTCTACACCAAAATTCCCACCAGCTTCTCTTGCATGCAATTCCAATAAGACTTTTTCTGCTTCATCTTTCTCAAGACAGCACATTAGTACTCCATCAAAATTTTGACGAAAAAAAATACCATTAATTAGCTGAAAAGAAGCAGATTTTAATCTTAGTTCTCTCCTTTTTGTGGGATCAAGGTGACGGGGAGCTGATCTGTGTATAAGACAAAATTTTATGTCATCGTACCAGGAACTAATAGGGTTTTGCGCACAACAGATTTGATTTTGATAGTGCTATCCTAGATTTAACATATCATTTTCCTCTTGCTGTCCTACAGCTGAAATAACAACCAATTTGCATAAACCTTGGCCTGTTACAATTTGTGCTGGGGTGATTGCTATGTCATATTCTTGTAAGGATGTGACCCAGTTTGCCCTTTTTTCACCTAGTTCTTTCTGTACTAACAAATTTCTGACAGTCGGGTAAGGGACAATGATTTTCATCCTAGATTTCAACAGATAAAATCGAAAGTGTTTTACTGCTTTGAAAATAGCATAAGNATCATGCAAACAACAACCAGATATACTCCACAACATAATGGAGTGGCTGAAAGGAAAAATCAGACAATAATGAATATGGCAAGAACACTTCTTAAAGAGAAAAGTTTGTCAAATAGGTTTTGGGCTGTAGCAGTAGCATGCTTAGTGTATCTCCTAAATAGATCTCCAACCACAAGTCTAAAGATGAAAGTTCCTCAAGAAGCATGGAGTGGGACAAAGCTAAATGTTGCACATCTAAGGACATTTGGATGCATAGCATATGCTCACATACCTTCCAAATTAAGGAAGAAATTGGATGACAAAAGTGAGAAATGTATTTTCACTGGATATAGTGAAACATATAAAGCTTACAGGCTTTACAATCCAATCACCAAGAAACTAATTCTCAGCAGAGATGTAAGATTTCTGGAAAATCAATTCTGGAATGACTCAGAAAATCAGCAGATGGACAGTCAAAGTACATTGTTGCGAAGTTATGAAAACCCAGAAAATTCAGAACAACAAGTACCTCAAACTACTCTTCCAAGATTGTAGGTACAAAGACAACCTGAAAATTCTCAGGATAACTCAACTTCCAATAGAGAATCATTATTTGAACCTCAAAATCAAATAACTCGAAGTTTGAGAGAAATCCATCAGTAGTTGGATGACTTTGAACAACACAACCTTTTTTCTTTAATGTCATGTCAACCTACATCCTTTAAGGAAGCAACTAAGGAGCCACATTGGGTTCAAGCCATCAACCAAGAAATTGACTCCATTGATAAGAACAAGACATGAGATCTTGTTGATTTGCCAAGTCACAAGAAGAGTATTGGTGTCAAGTGGGTTTACAAAACTAAACTCAATGAAAAAGGACAGATCAAAAAACACAAGGCAAGACTTGTTGCCAAAGGATTCTCACAATAACCAGGTACTGATTATGGTGAAAATTTTGCTCCAGTAGCAAGATTAGACACTATCAGGACTCTATTGGCCATAACAGCCCAACACAAATGACAAGTATACCAGATGGATGTCAAGTCAGCATTCCTAAATGGTTTCTTAGAAGAAGAAGTTTATGTCGATCATCCACCTGGATTTGAAGTCCAAGAGCACCCAGCCAAAGTATATCGGCTGAAGAAAGCCTTCTATGGCTTAAATCAAGATCCAAGTGCTCGGTACAACATAATTGACAATTATCTGATCAAAAGTGGTTTCAACAGAAGTCAAAATGAGCCAACTCTTTACACCAAAATAGATTAGCATGGTAAAATTTTGATTGTATGTTTATATGTTGATGACATGATCTATACAGGAAATATTGAATTAACAAATTTTAAACATGCCATGCAATCTGAGTTTGAGATGACAGATCTTGGCATAATGAAATATTTTTGAGGGATTGAGGTTGATCAATACCCCAAAGGCATTTTTGTCTATCAACAAAAGTATGCAACAAACATCCTCAAAAGATTTCACATGGAAGGATGCAATCCAGAAGAAACCCCTATACCCATAGGCACAAAATTGAGCAAGAATGATGAAGGTCCTACAGTGGACTCTACCCTGTACACAAGTTTAGTAGGCAGTTTGTTGTGTCTTACAACAACTAGGCCTGACATTTTGTATGCAGCCAACCTTGTTTCCAGATTCATGGAATCCCCCAAAGATTCTCATTGGAAAATGGGGAAATGAATTTTGAGATATGTTGCAGGAACTCTCAATTTCGGCTTATGGTACACTAAATCTGATAGTAATCAACTTTCTGGTTACACAGACAGTGATTTTGCAGGAAACCTAGATGATAGGAAAAGCACATCTGGACATGTTTTTCAACTGGGCATGAACCTAATCTCATGGGCATCAAAGAAGCAGCCAATTGTTTCAATATCTTCTGCAGAGGTAGAGTATGTCGCTGCTACCTCAGTTTCTTGTCAAGTTGTGTGGCTGAAAAGAATATTGAAAGATATGTCACATACAAAAAAGGATCCAACTCCTATTTTCTGTGACAATACTTCAGCAATTGCTTTATCCAAAAATCTTGTGTTTCACAAGAAAAACAAACACATTGACACTCGTTTTCATTTCATATGCGAGCTAGTCAATAATGGTGATATTGCACTACAATTCTATGGTTCTCGAGATCAGCTTGCTGATATCTTTACAAAGCCACTAGGAAAATGTGTTTTTGATTTTCAGAGACAACACTTAGGCATAATTAGTGCTGATGTTTGTAACTGTTGAGTTTAAGAGGAAGTGTTAAATATAATGTAACCTCAACGGGCTAACTGTACACTGCCAGTCCTGGCCAACTGTACTTTCTATTCTTGTTTTTCTTGAGCCTATTTAGCTCAGCTATTTCCCTTTGCATAGTAATCTTCTTCTCATTGTACCCTTCTTCATATATTCTAATATACTGTTTTCTATTCTATTCTTTCTCTCTGCATTTCTTGCTTCACAATTTATCACTTTCAAGTCAAATTTGTTTTCTTGAATTATTTTGTGAAAATCATATATTCGTATTTAAAGCTTGTGGTGAGTTGTTTCAACACATGCTTTGCATGAAAAGAGAGAGGGCTACCTCAAGCTGCCTCCTCTCACTCTAAATCACGTTTATTATATATATATATATATATATATATATATATATATATATATATGAGATTAAGAGTGAGAAGAGGTAGGCCTCTCTTTTCTCACGCAAATCATGTGTTGAAACAACTCATCACAAATATTAAATACTATCATTGCATGCTAAACGAACACAAGCACCCAATTTTTTCATTATCTTCAACATATGCAGTGATGTATGGCACAAGAACCCAATTTTGTCATACTTAGTGGCTTATAAAGATAAGCATATTGCATACATAGGTATTACAATCTTTCATATACGGAAATATATATCACATACATGGTTACTAAAATCAAAAGAGATACTAAATCCATTGGAACACAAAATTAATCATTTTATGTACATGGTTATGATTATTAATGTAGAGTCAAATACTCTAATACTCTCACATTTAAGTCGTGTGTAATATGTAAAATTAATTTCATTAATTTCTTTAAAAGTGATTATTCATTCTTTTTAAAACAATTCCTTCTAACTCTTTGTGGATAAATTTCTTTCTACTAACATGACGTCATATCTTATCAAATGAGTACTCTGAGAAGTGATCAACCCAAGCAAAGATGCAATGAATACTTGATCTTTATTATTACACGCCCAAGAATGAAATATCTTAATTATTTCCTTTATTATGAATGATAAAGATAAATGTCTTTGTAATTAACATATGTGATGAAAATTATTGAATGATTTATGTGAGCCTGCTCACACATATGTGAGCCGGCTCACACATATGTGAGCAGGCTCACACATATGTGAGCCTGCTCACACATATGTGAGGCTCACACATATGTGAGCCTGCTCACACATATGTGAGCCTGCTCACACATATGTGAGCCTGCTCACACATATGTGAGCAGGCTCACATATATGTGAGCCGGCTCACATATAAGTCAGTAGGGTCACATATGTGAGTAGGCTCACATATGTGAGCAGGCTCACATATATGTAAGTTTTCTCACATATAAGTCAGTAGGATCACATATATGTGAGCCTGCTCACATATCACAATTATTATTATAACTATTCATCAAATTTAAGTCAAAACCCAAAACTACAACAATAATGATTACACTTAAAGGTTAGAACCATCATACTTGTTTCTCAAGACAAAATCACAGATGAAAATTATTGAATGATTTATACATTCCACCATTATTATTATAACCATTCATTAAACTTAAGCGAAAACCCAAAACTACAACTATAATGATTACACTCAAAGGTTAGAACCATCATACTTGTTTTTCAAGACAAAATCACAATTAGAGTTTCTAGGAGACTAAATATATTAATATCACCAAATAAGTGTGGTCATAGCTACCATATATATAATTATGTATTTTTTCTAATAATTTCCAATCCCAATTCAATTAGAAAAAAAAAATTAAAAATACAGCTTTAAAGTGTATTCTAATATTCATATCTAGAATTTTTCTAAAATATTAAATCTTAAAAATTATAGCATTTGCTACCAATATAAATTAACATGAGAATTGAATAATAATGAAATTGAATGGAGGTAATTAAAAATAATTTGTGTCAATTTACAAGTGATACTTACTCCCAATTTATATAAGTTACTCACCGGTAGGTGGTTCCTCAATTCAAGTAATGCTCCATTCATTAACTCTAATTTCCTTTCCATTTTCAACTCGAACTAGTTTCCTTTCAACTATATCTGAGGAAAACCTTTCAACTATATCTAAGGAAAACTTATTTCTGTCATACCCTAAAGACATATGGAATCATAACTAGTTTAGGGTGATGAATATAGTTATCATGGATTTTACCATTCATGAGTAAACATAAAAATTTGTAACGATATCTTCCTTGTAGATCTTATTTAGCATTGCAATTAAGTTATTCATTATGATAGATTTTTTGTAACATTTATATATCTATATACCTAGTGAATTTATCGACATCTCCTCCTCATGCAATGGAATCTTAACTAGTTCATCCCGAAGGTCAATTTGAGTTATGTGGATTGTTTACGAATCTTAAATGTATCGATGCTCGGAAATAGGGATTTATACCAATGCATTGTGCCCCCAACTATAAAAATACATATATTCTACAACTGGAGACTCTCCTGAGTTGAGACTCCATGAATCCATTAAAGATTGACTAGTTATGGTCCACACTCATTTGTTTGAAAGTTGGAAATGATTTCCAAGTATCCTAAAGGATGTAATAATAACACACATATCATATATATCAATATCATTTAAGAAACATAATATTTAATTGCATAATATTACAGGTCACCCTCTAAAGATATTTATTATTTGTGTGCCAACATAGATTTCTCAGAGATAGCTAGATCCACTTGTGTCTCCCTTTACTAACCAATATCTTGCACCACTTAGATCAGCACAATCATTCCACAACACATGCATGTAGATATCAAATACAATAATTAGAATATCAACACAATTCAATTGGTTTCTTTAATCTTTCACAATATTTAATTTGGATTCCATGGACATCCTCTTCCTGCAATCGAGTCTACACGGGAGTCCTACATGTCTAGTTGACCTGGAACAACTCATCGTTCATCATAGATTAAGTATTAATTTCCTGATACAAACATAGATCTATCATAATGCATATGCTAATAAACTCGACAATTAAGAATATCAAATACATAATGTCAATCAAGTACATTCCACATGTCAGATATAGATATATAGAGAACCATCATAAACATGGTCACCAAACTCTTTAGTCAACCCTTGAATTAATGTCATAATCTTTCTGAAAGAAGAGTTATGTGGGGAGGGGAATTATAGGTAATCGAAGGTGACAATTCAAATAAAGACCATAATTGTCCTTTGTAAATTTGGCTATAAAAATATTGTTAGATAAATATTAAGGATAATTATTTTTTTTAGAACAAATTATCTACTACATTTTCATGCTTGCATATCTCTTCCTTATATAGCATTCTCTATGTCTCAACATTTGGTATTAAAGACCTCAATCATGGCCTTATCTAGAATTGATTTATAGTTCCTTCCTTGGGATTCATCATCCCTTGCTATGATATGATTTCAGAAGAAAATAAGGAATCTCATTCTTACATCATGCTTAGGGTACTCCAATTTTTCAAAGAAATGATGTTCTCCTAGGTTATGGTGCAGTCTCATGCATTTAAGTTAGAGATAAATATCTCCCTCTGTATGTACTCTGTATGTATGGAACCCTCATGTTGGGTGAACTACTTGATTCACTGATTCAAAAAATCAGTGTATATTTCAAATTTGACTGTAATATCTTACCCTCATGTTGGGTGAACTACTTGATTCACTGATTCAAAAAATCAGTGTATATTTCAAATTTGACTGTAATATCTTAGAGACTGCATGTTTCAAGAAACAAAGAGAATAAATTTGTAAGAATATATGTTTTGGGAAGCCTCATGTTGGGTGAACTACTTAATTCATTAATTCCTAAAATCACTGTGTATTTCAAATCCTACTCTAATATCTTAGAGACTGCATGTTGAAAGAAAAAAAGAGAATAAATTTGTGAGCATATATGTTTTGGGTGAATGTACGTTTTTCTATCTCATTTTATTTTTTCATTGAACCAATTATGTGTTAAAACTTGACATTGGTTTCTAGGTGAAAAGCCATAATCAAGTACCAGGTGCAAAAGACATTATTCATTCAATATATCGTAGACTTGGAATATTGTAAAGAGAGTAAGATGTCCACACCAAAATATCCTTTACCATATGTGGAAGTTTAGAGAAGCCTAATAGGAACTAATTCAATTGTTCAAAACCCAAAATGTAACTATCAACATGCAATGAAATGTATATATGAGTTGATAGAAATAGTTTCACACATGGCCTCCTCCCTTAAACCTATTATTGTTTCATACAATAAGGGTCAATTTATTATTTCATATGATTTAAAACAAGATTAATTTCCCTATAACCATTTTATTAATTAAATTTATTTATTTATTTATTTATTTTTCCATTTTTGTTTTGTAGCGACCTTTTTTAAATGACAATGCTCATCAATGTTTGAAAGAAAGAAAACATCTAACCGGTACAAAAATGATAAAATACTTAAGAATGGGGCCTTCTAAAACTGATGTTATAAAATTATATGAACCAAAACATGAAAATGTATTATACTTAAAAAAAAACATTGGTAGTTTAGAATAATTTAAAGAATAAAGGTTTAGTAGATTAACAATGTATTTTTAGGGGGTAGAGAGAATGCCTATTAAGATATGTCCTACTTAAAAGAACACAAATATTATGAGTACTGTGACATTTACTATGGAATGAGATGTAAAAATAGTGTAAGTTTATTTTATATTTTATTTGAATTAATTTATTTACTTTACATTTTATTTGAATTAATTTATTTCGTCTATAGGTCTATATCTATTGAAAACTTTCATATAAATTATTTTTTAGTTAAAAATATGCAATATGCTTGTGAGATTTAATGATAGAAGAATATATTTTGTGGTGTTCACAAATTAAAGATCATTCTTTAATATTATAATTCTGACGTTTCACATTCCACATAATCAAGAATAGCATTTTCAAATTATCTCTTGGCATTCATCAACCACTAGTTTAAATGGCTAATATAGCTACATACAAGAAAATAAAGTTATCATTCATCAACCACTAGTTTAAATGGCTAATATAGCTACATACAAGAAAATAAAGTTATCATTCATCAACCACTAGTTTAAATGGTTAATATAGCTACATACAAGAAAATAAAGTTATCATTCATCAACCACTAGTTTAAATGGCTAATATAGCTACATATAGAAAAAAATAAAAATTTGAAAATTTAAAACTTAAAAAATAATATTAAAAATTCAAAGATTAAAATGATAAATCCATATAATATAAAATAAATTAAAACAAATGTTATGAGCACTATTAAATAAAAAAAAAATGACTAAACCCAAACATAGAAGGACTTAAGTAACTTCAAACTATGAAAACAATAATAAAAAATTAAAACATATAATACATATATTCCTTCTCACAGTTAATATCAAAACAAATATACAAATTAAAAACAAATATACAAAATACTTCATACACATTAATAATTTTAAGGAGAACTTATAAATTAAAAAAAAATACAAAAGATTATATAATAATTATTAGCATAGTGACATTTATTTAATATGGATATAGACAATACAAAAATTAATACATTAAAATTTTTAGAGAAAACTTATAAATCAAAGACAATACAAGAGATTATATAATGGTTATGAGCATAATGACATTTTTTTAATATCATAGTTAATATCAAAACAAATATACAAATTAAAAACAAATATACAAATTACTTCATACACATTAAAAATTACTTCATACACATTAATAATATAATGGTTATGAACATAATGACATTTATTTAATATCATAGTTAATATCAAAACAAATATACAAATTAAAAACAAATATACAAATTACTTCATACACATTAATAATTTTAAGGAGAACTTATAAATCGAAGAAAATAAGAAGATTATATAATGTACTTCATACACATTAAAAATTACTTCATACACATTACTAATTTAAAAATTACTTCGTACACATTAGTAATTTTAAGGAGAACTTATAAATCAAAGAAAATAAAGAAGATTATATAATGTTTTTTTTTTAAGTAAAAAAGATGGATCCTGTACAATAACTGTTTGCGATGCTAGTTGTCCCGCCTAAACAAGAAATCGAGGCAGCTGAGCATCGTGTGCCAAATGTTTCCCATTTAACAAAATAGACATGGTTCCGTCCTGCCCGAAGAAAACCAGGACTATCACTTCTGAAGTTCAATGTGTATGCCATAAGCTAGTTGTAAGAAAACTAAAAACTAACTGATCTAAAGCTTAATGCAGAACAGAAAAGGGACTCCTAACCAAGAACATCATTGAACCTTTTTTATTGTACGCTTCTCCTCGTTCCCATGTTGTCGCCATCCTAGTGGAAGCACGTAAGTCGGTGCACATGTTGGGCATTGCCGCTATGGTAGATTTTTGGAGTGGGTCGCAAAAAGCATATCAAGCCGCTGATCAATTCTGGCAAGACGAAAAACCTGGTCCTCCATCAGACTTCTTAGCTCGAGGATGAGAGCGAGGTACCCCGAGTCAGTGAAGGGTGGATACTCCTGCCAGTGGATGTCGATGGAGGCGAGGTGGCTGGGTTCCGTTGCTTCTTTTCTTGTCTTCTCCGAGTGGTTTAGAGACTGGGTCGCCGTCCCCATGGTTGTGTCGGGAGGGGTCTCTTCCTCGACAAAACAGGTGGGGAAATGCTCCTCTGGGCTGTTGCATTTGAAACCAGTCTGAATGTCCCCAGGAGAGGCTTGTCTTCCAATCCAAACTCAGTGGGTGGGTTCCAATTGTCTGGGACTGTAAACAGAGGGAGATTGGGGTAGCTCTGCATGGCATCCTCCAAGGCAATTTCTTCCACGTACACCATGGGAGGCATTCATGGTTACCTACACCTTCGAGTGGACGCCATGGCTAGCGCCTGCTCAAACTTCCTCTGTCTTTGGCGTCGAGACTTAGCCGTGTACCAAGAGGCACCCCTACGTGACTTTCCTCGTGCCCTGGGCATGGTGGAGACCCTCGAAATGACCCGAGTTCCTAGCGGACGAACTGCTCTTCTCCAGAGCTTCGACGGGGCCTTGAATCTCTACTCCGGTGGAGTGAACTGTTGCTTCTCTGGTGGAGTGAACACTGCAATGAACAAGTGCCTCTCGATGCTATCAATTCCGGGGATAAGGCAGAGGGCAACCATGACCTCCATAGCCATTAAGGCTTGGTGCTGAATGCGCTGGTGTGTGGTATTGTTCCCTTATGTGAAGAGGCTCATCATTTGGTTACGGCTGCAGTAATCCATGGTGTGTTAATGGTTGAGGGGATGGTCGCCGGTGGATGCATTAATTTTGCGTCCCGGCATCAATCCACGTGGCTCTGATTTGCTACATGGCACCCCATCCAGGGGAAGATTATATAATGGTTATTAGCATAGTGACATTTATTTAATATAGATATAGACAATACAAAAATTAATACATTAAATTTTTTAGGAAGAACTTATGAATCAAAGAAAATATAGAAGATTATATAATGGTTATGAGCATAATGACATTTATTTAATATGGATATAGACAATACAAAAATCAATATAACTATTATGAACATAATCATAATACAAAAATTAATATAACTGTTATGAGCATAGTAACGATAAGCATAGTCACCATAATCACATTTAATGATTTAATGATGAACATAATCACCATAATTACACAAAATTTAATATAACTGTTATGAACATAATCACAATACAAAAGTTAATATAATTGTTATGAACATAATCAGCATAATCACATTTAATGATGAGCATATTTTACTTTACAACTCATGACACATAGATTTTGTCTTTCTTACAACCCATTAACAAGAATTTAAAAAATCACCAAAATAATATGATAATTTAGAGAAAAAACTAATTAAAAAAATACATATACTATAAACATAAAATTGAAAATTGAATTGAATTGAATTTGCAAAACATTTTACAAACTATGAAATCCACAATAATTCTACCACTGTTTATAAATGTACGAGTCTACAATCTATTCTACCACTGTTTCTAAATGCCCACTGTTTATAAATGTACGGCGTCTACAATCTATTCTACCACTGTTTATAATCAATTCTACCTCTGTTTATAAATGTAGATAAAACTGATTTAAAAAATACAAATACTATAAACATAAAATTGAATTGAATTTAAAAAGCATTTTACAAACTATGAAATCCACAATCAATTCTACCATTGTTTATAAATGTACGGCGTCTACAATCTATTCTACCACTGTTTATAAATGCCCATTGTTTATAAATGTACGGCGTCTACAATCTATTCTACCACTGTTTATAAATGTACCAGGTATAACAAAAAACACTTTGAAAAAATAATACAAATACAGAACTATAAACATAACGAGCAAAGCAAATACTAGATAAACATCATTCTCATGAAGATTATTACATGAAGAAATGATAACAATCTAAAAAACAAACAAAATTGATTTTATTTTTAATTTAATAATTTAAAAAAAAATCTATATATAATTTTGTATAATTATAAATAAAATTAGCTAATATGAAAAAACATTGCTAATATTAACAGAACATTAACACACATTTAATATGAAAACAAAATAAAAAACTCTAAAACATTCAACTTAGAGTTTCTATAATTTAAAAAATAAATTATAAATTGATATAAAAAACGTTAACTTCAAAACTTGAAAAAATATCTAAAACTAAATTAAAAAAAGACATTGTATTATAATTAT
>JZKD02S1232737.1:0-12377 GCA_000966675.3 Picea glauca
CCACATGACTTTTGGCACTTCATCTCCTAGGGTTAGGTTTTTGGATGTCTAGGGTTTTTGGCATTCCTATTTATTGTAAAAATGCCTTCAAAGCCTCATTGTAATCATCTTCTTGTGAATGTGAGTAGCCGTCACATATCTTCTCAGAGATAAGCTGCCACCATTCTATCGAGTCTTTCACTTTGTATTTTACAGTCTCTGTACATTTATTTCATTAATAGAAATCATGTATTATTGTATATATGTGTTTATGGTGGCATATCTGATATATTTTTGTTATATTATTGAATATCTTTGATATCTTTATGCATTTCTTTATTATATCTCCGATCTCATTTCGTGCCAAAAATAATCTGGACATTGTACTTAATCAAGAAACCCTGAGAAGTAAAACTTCAATCACGAAAGAGGTTGACTGCCTCTTCTTAAAGAAAAAATTTCTTGACACAGGAAAGATATTGGTGCTTAAGTAGCCTGCATATGTACACGGGATGTCTAAATGCAGGGCGTGTATGTACACGTGCAAACCCACTATAGGCCGAGTACACCTCTGTAACTCCTCAAAAAATAAGACAAACAGGTATACTAAGAGGGCAGGGAGACCTGCTATGGCACCAACAGGTGACTAGAATCCCTTAAAGACTCAACAGACTCATAAAGAAACTCAAAAAAGGTAAATCCAATCAAACACCCAAATAATCCCCTAAAACCCCAGAGGTTTCCCCAGTATGGTCGCCAGTTCTGCTATAGCGGGAAATCCCCCCTGTGGAGTACACTAGGGTTCAAAATGTAGGCAGATCTAACCACCTAAAAGTCTCTTAATTTTTATAACTACCCCGAATATACCCCACATTCATGCATAAAATACAAAGTAAAACGATCTGGTAACTCTACCTTAAACTCCACGTCCGGTGTCGATCCTTTCGCATTTGATTGTTGCTCGACTACATGTCTCCTCCCAAGGTTGACCTGCATTCACAAACAGAAAAACAAGGAGCTATGAACATGCATATTATATATGAATTATTTGGTTAGATGTCGGTATAAAACATAAATCAAACATAAAGATTGAACACATCATATTGCGGGACAAAAAAGGTATTCCTTTTATTGATATCACAAAGTTTACTTACAATGAGATCGATGACTACTCCTCGAACCTGGTCTATGATCCTCTTCACCAAGCTCCAACTGTGCTTCCACGTATCTTTCTCGTCTCACACTTCTCTCTAGGGAAATGACATAGTCTTATAATGGAGGAAAAAGGCAAGAATGGGCAATTCTAGCACAAAACTCACAAGGTGGCTGCAAATTCTTGGTGCAAGGAGGGGATGTGAAACGGGCATAGTTTCACGGTTCTTCTTCTTATTTTAGGAATAAGACCCCAACACATCCTTTTATATGACAAAAGGATGGTTGTTTAGTTGGGTGACGGGCTATAGGCGATGGATTAGCTTGGAAACTACACAATAGCCTGTAATCTCAACGAATTCCTTGCAAATTTTTGGAGGTATACGTGGGCTGAGGTGGAGAAGCCTGAGTACGTACACGGGTTGTAGTGGATCATCCCGAGTTCGTACGCAGCCTGTAGTGGAGAAGCCTGAGTACATACGTGGGCTATAGTGGAGCAGTTTGAGTACATCTTCAAAAAATTGGTTTTAAGAAGAGCAACTCAGTGATGTCTTGGTAAAATTTGCAAGTAAGAGGGCCTGGTGCCAGGAATGCATGGTGCAATTTAGTGTTATAACAGTGATCCATCATGATACGTAAAAACCATCAAACTTGTTCAGGGCCACCTTAGGAGGATGGTGTCATATTTTATTATCCATTGATCTATTGTTGTGTGGACCCGATGAGGGTTGTGGGTGGATAAATATTCCTAACTTATAAGTTAATTCATGGTGTGGCTTAGTTTGCAGTGTATTCCAATGGTTTTCTTTTGGTATACCTTGAGTTGGCATACCCATCAAATTTTTAGTCAATCCTTGTTCGAAGTTGTTGAGTTTCTCATAGCACTTCTTCTCATCCATCTTCGTATCCAACTTCACATTCAACCCAGAAATGTCATATTGAATTTTATTAAGTTGTTCTTCCATGAATTCCAACTTACTCATAATAGAGTAGGGGTTCATGTTGTTAAGAGAAGTATGAGGTGGTTTATAGGTACCTTTCATGGGTGAGCTCACTGAAAAAGGTTATTGGTCCCTGGGGACAATGGAGTGTAATGAATTATAGWTCTCTGATATACGTGCGGGATCCAATAGTATATCTCTTTGATATACATGTGGGGTCAACAATKCCCTTAGTCGTACAAATCGACTGCCCAAGTACTAGAGAGTGATTTCCCTGAGTGTTATTCTTGGTGTACTATAACAACAAGATGACCAATTGGTTTAGCTAAAGTTGGTTTCAAGYATACCTAGGGGACTTCCTATATACCCAAAGGTACACATAAGTGATATTTCATATATAGGTATTGTTTGATGTGCAGTACTACTCAAAGGGGTRCCAACATGGGTTACAAGGTTTTTCAACAATGTCGTTCCACTTGTATTTCCAGTGTGTATTCTTCTCCTACGGTATTTTTATCCATTGAACAATAGATCACTATGTTATTTAAATATGGTGGAACATGTGTCTAAAAATAATTAAAATTTTATGATCTTTTTAACCCAAAAAAAATCTCTTAAAAACACCAAAAAATAATTTGTACAAGGTAGGTCTTGAGGCTGAAAATGTAAAATGATCACAACTTCAACTATACTTATCTGATTGGCTATTATGACCCCATTTATAAAATGTTGTGACAGTTTTTTATCTAATGGCATTGGCTTGACTGAAATATGTGCTCTCTGCCAAAATATATCCAATCTATGGAATTTGTGATCGTCACCGGAAAAATAAAACCCTAAAATTTACTGATTTTGAATCGACGATATTTCGATTTCTTGGACTTCATTTTGGACGAAGTGTTTTTTGAAATTGGGTATTTTTTCAAGAGGAATTCATATCTATGGCTAGTTTCTTCAAATTATACATACAAATTTTCATAAATTGACCTACATATTGTCATCCATTTTTGTCCTTCAAAAATATGCAAAAAGAAGAAAAAATATATTCCACTTTGTGCCCCAAAATTCTCCCACTTCATGCCCAAGAAAGAGCTCTGATACCACTTGTAGTGTAGTTACTACTTAACCCCAAAAATTTAGATGATTCATATAAAATGTAGTGCAAATTATAAGAACACGAGAGAAAAGAGAGACAAAATAGAGAGCTATGTTCACTTGCCTCTTCAAGGGGGAAACATCCAAGATAAATGCTCCAAATACAATAAAAATTCTTGACAAAAGAATACGTGACCTACTCAATATTTAGTTATCCATAAAGAATCTTAACTACCTATGGGCCCCTTATAATGAGGGTCAACCAACTAATTTGACACTTATTACTAAAAATGACCCTTTATTACAATGAGTGAGTATTAAATAACTATTTAATGATCCTTATTCAAGGACGATGACCTCTTACATTAATAAAGTATCTAAGTAAGGGGATTAGGATAGGACCCTAACAAATTTACTTAATTGTATATCTGTCAAATGGATTCTTAATATAATAAGTGATTATCTTCAACATCATTTATTTTACATTAAATTGTTACCCTAGTATATGATTGACCTCTATTATATGATGATAAATTATGGCACTCTAGTTCTAAATAGAGATGGGACACACCATTAAGTTGTTTTTGAGGATAACTTTGATGGAGATGGACCATGTACTATGGACTTTATGTTTGGAGCAAAAATGTGAGCGGGACATAATTGGGTAGTGCTTGGATTTAGGATCTTTTGATTTACTCAAGTTTAAATTGGTCATGAAGAATTCCACACTAGCACATGCTGAGGTTTATGATTTGATTCTCACAATAGAACATGTGACTAGACTTTAATTTTCCAATAGAAAATTTTCTCAATTATATTAGTAAATATAATTTGTTTACATATTTCAATCCATATCTAGGATCAGTACAAGAGAATCTGACCAGAAGGCCTCACAAAGAAAATAAACACAGTACTTTATATAGTAGCAACTTTCATAACAAAAGAGACTGCAAGGATCTAGCCAAGGTTCTTCAAAATACAAAAACTGAAGCAGAAATGCAAAAACACTGACTAAGAAGTACTTGATAAAAACAGGAAAAGCATCAGAGAAGGATAATGACTGGTAAAGACTGAGATGTCTCCTGGGACCTTCAGTGCCATTGGTCCATAGGTAAGATGTGATTCTTCCTTCTGGTTCCCTTAATTCTTGCTTAGAAGGAAGATCTGCTTCCATATTAAATTCTAGATATGCACAAAACTGACGGCATGAGAATGTTTAATTAAATCCTTGATTTTGGATTTCCATCCCTCAATTTCACTTGCATGGAGTCTTCCTGTGTTGGACAGCCAATCTATAACAACTTTTGAATCACCCAGAACTTGAATTCGATGAAATGAAAAATGAGATGCCAACAAGAGAGTTGCCCAAACTCCCAATAACTCTGCTCTTGTGTTTGTGCCTCCTCCACAATTATAAACCCATCTAAAAACAAATAAGTCTAGAGTTTTTAAAACTCCTGCAACTCCACACTGGATGCCATCAAGTTGGGTCGCTCCATTGTACCAAGCAATTGTCATATTCCTGTTGTGAGGGATTAATATGTCTTGTGGAGGTCCACATTTAAGAGGTGCCAAGACTCTTTTTTGAAAACCCAGAGTCTTATAAATCATTGTGTGGATAGAGGGAATAATATCCTCGAATAATGATTTGTTCCTCTCTAACCAAATAAACCAACAAATATAGGCAGCTATCAAAGATGGGACAATCTTGTCTTCTACCCAGTTTTTGAAACAATTGGACAAGGTATTCCCTTTCCAACAATTTTTATATCCCTGTCCAGTAACCACTCTCTCCTAGACCGATTTGATGAATAGGCGGTGAATAAAAAAGTGATTGATATTTTCAATATCTTGTTTACAAAGGTAGAAACGACTAGGTCCTTCCCAGCCTCTTAGTTGGAGAGTATCCCAAGTTAGAATTTTTCTTTTCGTTGCCAACCATATAAAAAGTTTTATTTTTAGTTGAATGTCCCACTTCCATATTCACTGCCTCCATCCACTAATTCTCATTAGACCATGTGTGGATAATAAAGACCAATATATATTTTTAACTGTGAGATATCCAGAATTATCTCCACCAATCCACATCAATTCATCTTCTAAATCATGTATATAGGCACCATAATTAATAAGAACCCACCTAAATTGGTCCCATTTTTCTGCTATGTCTCCAGAAAATCCCAACTCGTTGTTTCTAATCCATATAGATGAAGAGGGTTGTCGATCGATAAGCCTCCTAGCCTAAGAGAAAGAAATTATATTTCGTTGTCTTAATTCTAACAGAAGATTATAGGAGAGGAAATACATATCTCCCATCCCTAAGATCCTGTCTCTACCAAGTGCAATGAGTTGACCGGAGCCCAGAGTCCAACTTAACCAATGAGTGATCAAGTGGACTAATTTCAAAAGACCACTCCAGATTCTTGAGACTACCTTGTGATGGAAAGTTGGGGATCTTAACCAATTTTTAACAGTCGTATGAGGAAGATACTTATCTTTTGTAAATTTATGCCAGATTTCGTCACACATTAGTAATCACCAGAGTGAATTCGTGACCAAGGCTCTATTAAAGTCAAATATATTTCGAAGACCCCAACCACCATATTTCTTTGGTAATGTAAGTTGTTCCCACTTGCAGAGATGGTAGTGGGTTGCCTCACTATTTCCTTTCCAAAGAAAATTAAACATCATTTTTCTCAGATTATTTAAAACAGTGAAGGGAATGGCCACTAGAGACATTGAGTATACAAGGATGGCTTTCTAATATAGACTTTAATAAAGTGTAATGCCCTCCCAAAGACAACCACCTATAACACCATAGCCCTATCTTTTTTTCCATTTTTTTCAACATCCAACTACAGTCTTCTACTTGTTGCGGCCCAGTATTTAAGTAGTAACCAAGGTATTTAAAACTAGTTGCTAGATCAGAAAAGTGAAAGGAAACAAAGATTTGTAAGGAGTTAATTCCATATCCAACAAGCCTTCTTGGAGAATAGTAGTTTTTTGTCCATTTACCTAAAGCCCTAATGCCAAGAAGAAAGTTTTAATAATTTTATCTATCTCCCACCATTCACTCATAGTGGCTTTTGTCATAATTATCACATCATCTACGAACAAAATGTGGAGAAAGTTTATAGTTATGGATACTTTGACACCAGTCAGCTTCCCTTCATGTTGACTTTCCTTTAATAACAGGCTTAGTCCTTCCATTACCAAAATAAGTAGCAATGGGGATAAAGGGATCCCTTGTCATAACCCGCTTCCACTTTTGAAGAAATATGTGGCCTCTCCATTTAGTGAAACTACAAAGGAAGAGGAAACAATGCAACTCATAATCCAATTGGTCATCCCGGTACCCAACCCAACTTGTAATATGATCATCCTTAGTAAGTCCCAATTTATGCAATCATAGACCTTCTGTAGGTCTAGTTTCAGAACTAAAGATTTTAATTTTGTTTTTTTAATGCTATGGAGGCACTCATGAACCGTTGCAATGGCATCTTGGATCTGTCTACCTTGCAAAAACCCCAACTGCTCTCTGAAAGTGACCTGGAAAGAATCGACTTTATCTGATCTGCTATTATCTTTTATATGACTTTGCAACAAAGGTTACACAGAGAGATAGGTCTAAAATCCCCAAAGGTGAGAGGCTTGTTCACTTTAGGGATTAAGGCTAAAAAGGTCGAGTTTAAGCCTCCTAAAATAATACCTTTTAATCTCGATTCTTCCACCATTTCTAAGAGATCCCCCCTAACCAGATCAAAGAATCGAATAAAAAACTCAATTGTCCAGCCATCCAGCCCTGGACTCTTATCCACTTTAAAACTAGCTAAAACTTCTTTTAATTCCCCCAATTTTATCGAAATAAACGAGGCTTTAGCTTCAACTTCAGTTACCAGTCTAGAGAAAAGACACACCACTTTAACTTGGTCACTTGTGGAAGGAGTAACTTGCGCTTTGAAAAAAAAATTAAAGTATTTCACAGCCTCTACTTTTAATTTTTACTGAACATTGTGCAATAGTCTTGCTTCATCTCTAATCTCCCAAACGTACTTACGATTTCTCCTGTAATTGGCAAAATTATGGAAAAAAATTGTGTTTTGATCACCACTATAGATCCAGATTGCCCAACTGCATTGTCTCCCGAGTTCTTCCTTTTCATTTAGTAACCTGTCCCTTTCTTGCTCAAGATTTTTTAAATGAAATTCCTCCTCTGGTATTCTTGATCCTCCCAGAAAGTTTAGCAGAGTATTTTTATTTCTTCCTCCAGCTTCATCAAATGAGAAATTGCCTTGTTTTTGTGAATCTTTACCCATTGCTTTGTGTTTGTCTTTAAATATTTGAGTTTCCAGACCAGCCTTCTCTGTTTTCCACCCTCGCAAAGGAATTTAGGGTCATTCCAGAGATTTTGTACCATATCTATGAAATCATGGTCCAAGAGCCACTGAGAATTTAATTTAAAAGGATAAGCCTTAAAAAGTGAAGATTTCCAACTGAAGTAACATCAGAGCATGATCTGATACGAATGGATATTCCACCCAGGACCTGTAAATGCCAACCATTGAAAGAAGTTCTTCTGAAATGAAGAACCTATCCAGTATTTTCGCAATCAAGTCTGCACCAGAACGACCATTCCCCCAAGTGGGGACAACCTGACATCGAGCCTTTACTTTATCACACACTAGTTCCAAGTTGAAATGGACCACACAATATTGACATTGTTCCTTAAGACAAAATGAGGTATGRGAATAGAATTGATAATGTWTAGATATAKAATACTACTAACACAACCGCAAAGTGGTTGGTGAACRCCGAAAGRCGATGCCAAAGCTTCCTCCCGRACAGCTGAAAYGCACGGACARCTGAAACACACATAGAGAGGAAATCTAAAAGTTAATTTCAAATGTGGTAATTCCAAAGGTTAAACAGTTAAACGTGGCAATCATATGGTGGTACAGTAATTTCTTAMTATGATTAGGTAAATGTTAAAAAGTAAACAAGTTAATTGATGCATTAAAAAATACAAGGAAGTTATGAAGAGTAAATCACATTCATTGATTTGGGAGGACGACTAAGAATATGCCACCATCAGATTAGAATTTTAAATTAAAAGGTGATTAATTGTGCCCATCTCCAATAGATATACACCTTAATTGTAAATTAGTTTGCATACCTACACTATTGTGTGATTAGGTTCATCATATTTAATTCATACACGAGATGCTTCCACTTATATGTGATTGCTCTATGGTTTATGGCACTCTAGTTTTAGTTCACCATTGTCATTATATCTAAAAACATATATTATTTATATGAATTTTAAGAATGAAAAAATTATGTGATCACTGTAAATATGTTGGTGAATCTATGTCTTTCATAAAATTTAATAATCTCAACGAAACAGTGAGTGGTTAACTTAAACAACTAACTGAAAATGCAAGTGGCTGTATATTTGAAGGACAAAATGGGAAATATAAGTCATGCATGGACTTGGAATTGGCTGCTCGCAGATTCGTACACTCCTGTGACTGGGTGGAGATTATGTGTTTCGCCTTTACTTTACTTTATGGCACTCTTTTATGGTGTTTGGATGTTGGAGTATTGTCTACAATGGATCGGGAATTTCTTTTAAATTATAAAGCTGCGATGTACTTGGATTTTTGCAGAAAATATAAAATTTGSTCACCTAATATTTCCAAAAGTTATGTATARTTTTGGCCTGAACATARACAGGCCAACAYTTTTTTAGGGTTTTGTTCAAAAKRTAATGAAGCATSGACTGGAGCCTGACGGTCCATCTCCATCACTGTTAATGGCCACATTCATGATTAACCTATCGTGATTGACTGATACATGCTCCAATTAATGCCAGTGGCGTCAAGCGTGAATGTGGCGTCGTTGTCTACGAAAAGCAAAAGTGAGCATGAGATTCATTCATTCATAGCTCATGACCCAGCAGCACAGTCATTTCCCTTAAAAGCAAACTGTGACTGTAAATCTCGTGGTCTCCAGATTTTCCCTCTCATTCACCGGTGGGGACAGATTACACAATTCATGAAGTACACGGAAATAACAAACGCAAAAGAGACATTTCCCTGCCCCGGTTTCCTCCATAGGTATAACAGATAGCGAGAGCTTCTGTCTCAAATCTACGGATGTCTGCAGAAATCTACGTGAACAGAGACACGTCTCTTTCCTTCTGTTATTATAAGAAAACTTCAATCCGTGTGCAGCAGATTCGCTGACTGCATTACCTTTCGCAGAGACTGAATAAAAAAATACATGTTCTCAGAGTCCAAGGAGAAGAGCATGTTATACAGAAATGGTCGTCATGTCGTGGCAGTATGATAAGCTAAAGTGTACATAAAACGGAAGCACTGACATGACACCCATTAGCTAGTCGGTGCCTTAAATCAAGCCGAATAGATATACCGCCGGGTACATAATCTGAATCAACTTCAAAGACAGGGACAGATAGCGCGCGCATGAGAGGGAGATGAATGACTGTTAGAAATGGCGTGACATAGAAAGAGTGCGGGGACGACCATGTATGCTTAGAAAGAGTTGGAGCAATAGAAGTAGAGTTAGCCCGCAGTTTTGGGCCGAAGCAAGAATTGCGCTTGAGAGGAAGAATCACGTGGAACATGCTCAGGCATAGAGAGTAGCTGGAGAAGAAGAAGCGTTGGATGATAAACACCCGGGAAACGAAGTAAAAACAAGGTAGCGCTGCGAAGTAGCTAGTTTCAATGGAAAGTCGTTCCTTTTTCAGTTGGAACTTATTGTAGTAAAGGATAAAAAATTGTGTAGGAGCCATTAAAAAAAGTATATAAAATAAATAGATATATTGGGAACTAGTATATAAGATAAATAGATAGATATATTTGGAATATTAAATAAAAATTATTAAGATAATAAATTAATTATACATTTAGAAATTTTCATCATAATATAATAAATTATAATTTATGATGATGACTATGATTAATGTCTACTTAGAGTGGATTTGTCTATGGGACATTAAGATGGTAAGGGATTACTTGCAATTTTTTAGAATTTAGTTTCTACTCCAAAAACATTAAGAGAAGCTTTCCAAGATCACCATAGTTTTGTTGAGTTATGACAAATATTTTGAAATTCAGATTTAGTCTGGGTATAGATTGGACAATCTAAGAAAAAATGTTTCACTATGGAGCTTGTAAGAAAATTAAATAAAAATTATTAAGATACTAAATTAATTATACATTTAAAATTTTTGAAATGTTCATCATCAATCATAATATAATAAATTATAATTGATGATTGGTTTATGTGCTCCAAAAACATTAAGAGTTGGAAGTGTGACAAATATTGATCTGATGATATTTTTAATAGTATCATTATTGTGCAAAATGGTGTCTTCCATGATTCCTCAATAGCTTATGGTCATCTTTATGCCATCCTCACTTGAGTCTATGGTGGTTACGAATGGATTTTGAAGAAATTTTAGGAAGTCTCTTGTCTTCCATGTTGTTTAATTTGTTCTTATACATTAGCTATCTAGTCATAATCGTGCTCTCAATGGGGGACATGATTTCCTCTAAGAGAAGGATGGGATAGGGTGTATTTCCTTTAATTTTGAAATTATAGGTTATAAAATTCTTTTGTATTTTCTCTATGTTTCTCCAGGATTCATGAGAGATACCACATCCCCAGACTTCACATCTATAAAGAATAATAGGCATAACAAGAGTCTCAAAGAGGAGTTTCTTCTTATCCCATATCCAAAGATCGGTTGATTTACAATTGTTTTCAAGCCCATAATAAGTTTTCCATCCCCCAACAATCATTTCTCAATGCTATAATTCTAGTTGAGTTTGTGGTGAATATCGATTCCAAGATATTTGTATGAAGTCACTTCCTCCAAGTTGTTGTTGTCATATATGAAGGTATCATAAGTGATCTTATTGAATTTAATGATCATGACCTTAGTCTTGTCAGTATTAACAAGCATACCCATATTGGATCAAAAATCCTTGAGGATTCTTAGTTGGTTTTCAAGATCGTGGGGACTCCTCGCCATAAGAATGATATCATCGACATAAAGAAGAAGATTGATGACTATACCAGTGAGAGTAGGACCGACACAACCTTCTTCTTCCAAGCAATCTTCTAAATTGTCAATGTATATGCCAAAAAGGGTAGGGGACAAGGGACAACCTTGCTTGACTCCAATATTGCAGTTAATATCTTTCGACCAGCCATCAACGTTCTTAAACTTGGAAATAACGTTCTCATACATCCTTATTACAAAAAACCTAACTCAAAATACACTTTTATCTCTTCCAGCCTATTCCAAAGGTTTTTCCTTGGAACCGTGTCAAAAGATTTTCTAAAGTCAACAAAAAAACAAAAAAGATTGGTTTTAGTATTGCATAACTCCTTTGCAATGATCCTAAAGGTAACAAGATGGTCCACAGTTGAATGATATCTCATAAATCCGACCTATCCTTTAGCTCTTTTACCGTGACTTTCTAGCCAAAGGCTAATCTTCTTTTCCAAAATAATTCCATAAAGCTTGGCTAAAATTGGTCTAATCATAATGGTCCTATAATTAGAGGGAATGTTTATATCTCCATTTTTTAAAATAGAAACAATGAGGCTTTGCGTCCATGGTTTAGGGAAGCATTTCTTGACTGCTAAATTGAAGAGCTTGTGTATGTGAGGGATAAGGATAAGCCCTCCAATTTTAAAAATTCCAGCTTGGTGGCCTTCAATGTCCTTATCTTTCCCATTTGCAAGTCACTTAACCCCGAACTCTAGATGCGATCCAAAGAAAAAAATCCATCCTTTGTAGGGACAATATGAATGGTATCCATGGCATTAGGGAACCCGTAAAGACTTTTAAGGTAGGAATTTTAGTCCCTTAAGGGAATCATATTATTTTCTTTAGTATTGTGGATTAAAATTTACCTCCAGAGATTCTTAGGATCCAGCTTAGTGTTTATGGGCAAAAGTGACCACTCGTCAACTAAGAGGGAATAGTCTGGCCCGAGGTCCTTAGAGAAAGACCAAAGTCGTTTAAGTTAGCTATCCTTGACAGGTTTAATGGCTCCATTAGTGTTAGGATATTTAGACACTTAGGAGTTAGTTAAGATCTACTTGGTCTAATATGTTGTTAGGTAAAAGTGTGTTTCTTTAGTATGCACTAGTATGCATTTGTAGTTAGGCAAT
>JZKD02S1232748.1:0-12376 GCA_000966675.3 Picea glauca
CTTTTTCCCCTCCACCCCCCGAATCCAATCCAATTTAGATTGAATGACCACCATAAATATACCATCACTAGTCTAATGGGCCTTTCACCCCCCTCCCAGCACCCCTCGCCCATTACACCTCTAAGAAGGATCCCAACATTCCATACCCCTTTGGAAAGAGTTTCCCTTGATGCTTGTAGTGTGGATGTACAACAATAAATGAGGGTCCCATGTATGGTTTCTAATAAAAAATATGAAGTATTCCAAAGAGATAGGGTCCCATGTGTAATGATTTGTCTCAATGCTCTAGTAGTCCAAGAATTTCATCCATAAATCTAGGTCCCATGTACGAGTGATGACCACCATGCTAAAATAGTCAGTGTTCCATGTGCAAGTACTAACTACAATGCTAAAGTAATCCAAAAAGCTTGTCCATAAACTTGGATCCCATCCCTGGTAGTTCATTTTGAAACCTAAATGATGACTCTTAATCTCAACTAATGGTCGATTATGTCCTCAAAATTCCCACAACGGTCATGTGGATCCAAATAAATAGAATCCAAAATATCATCTGCATGGTTGTAAGAGGTCAATTCGAGAGATGAAAGGAACAATACCATTTAAAATTGTCCAAGATGAACATTGGTCTAGTTGCAATATGGGAACTCTGTCAAAAGATATATTCTCTACAATATTGATGGTTCTCACAAAAAGGACCCTAGAATAACTTACTTTAAATCAACGATATCTCCACTTCCTAGACTTCGATTGGAACCATTTTTTTTTTTTAAATTGGATGTTTTTTCAAGAGGAATTTAAATCTAAACTTGGTTTTCCCATATTATGCACTTAAAGCTACAGGAATATATCTGAATGTTTTTGCCTCTTTTTTCTTAGGAAAAAATATACAAAAAGAAGGAAAACAAATTCTTCCACTTTATTTCCCAAGAAGGAGTTCCAATACCAATTGTTATCTACCTTAGTTATAAAAATTAAATCACATATAATATATCCAAGCTTAAGATTGTAAAGTTCCATTTACTTGATTATATAAAAATACCCTTTGGGCATGGCAACACTATACAATGATCCTTTTGGAAGAAATCCACTATTGTTCACTTGCCTTTTAAGGTAAGGTGACCTCTCATTGAGCTAAGCTCGAACAAAAAATACTTCAATACATATTCATATAATTCAATATATATCCATAAGGACTTTGTTTCTCTTTATAGCTAACTAAAGAACCCTAATTATAACCACCTCCTAATTACCTAATGGATTTTCTTTAATGAGGTCGCATTATATGTATTCCATTCTAACTGACTAATGGATCTTATTTAATAATAAAATCCATAATGGACCCATTCCACTTTACATTGAATGACCACCATAACTATATCATTACTACTCTAGTGGTCCCCTTGCCCCCCTAATTACACCCCTAGGGAGGATCCCAACATCTAGCCATCAACCATTGTGGTACTCTCTTCTCCTCAATAACACAGTGAAAACATTTAAGGAATCTCCTACAAGGCTCTAATCTCACTCATGCCAACCCATTTATCTCATGACATAGCCAATATGCTCACTATTGAGCACTCTAGGCCCTCATCTAGACATCAACTGTCATGAGCTTCTCTTCTATGTCATATCACAAGGGAGATCTCCCTTTTCTCTACTCCATAGTCCCTTGGATATCTTCTTCCCTTCCAATGTAAGAAAAAAAAGGTCCAACAATATTGGTTTCACACTTTGAATGACCTAAAGGAAACCACTCAGTTTAAAATATCCATGACCACCACTAACAAGGTTGCAAGTTTTAATGGTGTTTACTTCACGTCTTGTGGACATTCCAACCATGGTTTTTCCCTCAAAACCATCCAATTTAATCTCATTTCTTACATGCAAATCCCCCACTCCCCATATTTTTTTCCTAGCCATAATTCCATGGGGATTTTTCCTTGTTTGCATGCATAAAAACCATGTTTCCACACAAGTTCTGCCATGAACAATGAGAAGAAGAGAATTTGGATAGGAAAATGTATAATGCACATGGGAAGGAAAGGTTCTTAGGTAGAATGGAGAGTCTAAGAATCATTCATGAATGAGGGTGAATAATGGTTTCCCCCCAAGTTTATTTTGCATAAGACAAGTGTGCCCTTCCGGCCAAGAAGCATGAGGAAACATCCAAAAGAACACCCAATTAAAATATGAGTGGGAAATATTTTTAAGGAATCATGGGAAAGGAAGTTTTTACTTCAAAGGACAAGTGTCAAATTGTATCACCCATGCACTCCATTTCCTCTTTCACTCTTATGGTATCATTGTCCCCTTGTTACTTCTCAAGCAACCTTTTATGTGGATAATATATTACCATTGTCATATCATAATTAGGACACCATGGAAATCATAAAAATCACACCATAATCCTTTCCCACATTAGAAAACCATCTAAAATTCAATAGTCAGACCACTAGGAATATTTACAACTCATTGACCTTATTTATACACAACCCAAATAAATGCAACGTCGCAACTGCGACGACTATTTTACAAATGTGGCAAGAGAGATGACTATGTTACAAACATGGAAAGAGAGATGACTATGTTACAAACATGGAAATAGAGATGACAAAGTGGAAATAGAGACGACAACTTGGCAAGAGGTACGTCAACATGGAAATAGTGATGTTATCGGGCAATATGGAAAAACAAATTTAAAATTTCCTCTATTTTTCGATAGTATGGCCAATTTTGTCCATAACGTCGGAAAGAGAACATCGAAATTTGTACAATATGTACTAGTGTTAAGAGAAAATAACAAGGAATCTACCGACTCTTATTCACAATCAGATTAAAGAAGCAACTCATGCAAAATCTTAACTTAATAAATTTTTGAGAAAGCTATGATCTTATCTTTGACATTGTGTATCCAAATTGATGTAGATATGCATTGTGTTGGTGTAGATAGAATTATTATTCTATCATGGATCACTACCATGGAGCTCTAACTTTTCAACTTCCATGGGAAACTACAAGGCTCTTAAGATTAAAGGTGCTCTGATACCAATGGAAGAAATATAACACAAAAAATCAGGACAAGAACTTTGGCGGAAAATCCCTCATGCCATAATATCTCTATTTCTAATTGTATTCATTTGAAGGATAACAACATATCATCTGGAGGTAAGGTAGGAGGAGGCAAACTAGGAATTTAGAAACACATTTAGGTTAACAACTATATCCTAGTATGTTAAATATAGAAAGGTGGTATACAAGGACTTCATGATTGTATATGAGTAAGATGCTAACATGTGTTCTCTACAAAAAAAATTACTATGCATTTTGATTAGCTTAGGCCATCAAGACTCATATGAATGTCCATTGATTGACAAGAGTTATAATAAACATATTAGATTACCCACTACATTTAATATTAATGGGTATTTGACATTAATGTAACCAAAATATTGATCAAACTTTTGAGACACATTGTGACTATATGCCTTTGGTTATTTAATGTTTTTAAAACCTAAGCACAACATTTTTGGACATATACATTAAGCAATCTACATTATGAACCGAGACATTATTTTGTCAATACAAAACATACAACATTTACAACAAGAAAATACTGACACATGATCATTCAAGGAATCAGTTGATTCATATCAATTCACCCAGTCACATGAAGCATCCAAATATCATTAGAATAAGATCATTTTCGAGAGGTGAATCAATCAATTTTAATCCACATATCATTCAACTATAATTGATGAAATCTAGTGATAGATGTAATTGTTATAATTTTAGAAGTTACAATTATATTCTTTAACATTCATTAACAATTGCATGTAATAGGATCACTAAAATATAAACAATCACATAACACAAGATATATCCTGGGAAATCGTCGCGAGGGAGAAAAACTAACAACCAATTCTTCAATATAGATTCCTTCAACCAGTACAATGTCACATTATAACTCTCCACAAATACACCAAGACCAAGATACCAAATACCAATAAACAAATACCTCTTGTGCTATACCTTCCTTTCTATGCTCCAAATACACAAGAGAAGGTGAGTTGTGTGTGTGTACAAATGAGAGAAACTTGACCTCTATTTATACACATAATTGACTCTCGAAAAGACACAACCCTAAGAGGGGTTGTTTTGAATTTTACAATAAGGATAACAATAAAATAATAATTTCTTTTGAGCTGATTTATACAATAAGATTACAATAACCTTCTTGAGGTTTGACCAATACAAATACAAAAAAATATTTTTTGTAGTTACATCAAAATATCAACAATCCCTCTTAACTAGGAAAGTGTTTTTTTTCTACATGAGATCATGACCATTGACTGTTGAACATATGAATCTATACATCATCGGATATCCATAGTACAACATGAATTCACAACCAATGCATCCAAGGCCCATGGGTATCTCTAAAATAGATTCAACATGTTACCATAACATCCGCTACCCCACAATGCATATGTACCTCATCATGTGCACCCCTGTGACTTCACAACCAATGCATCCAAATCCTATGGGTAGCTCTCAAATAGATACAACATGTCCCCAGTACATCTACTACCCCACAATGCATATGTACCTCATCACTCCCTCTGAAGAGGGACCACGCCAAGCTTTTCACTGAAGTGCTCGAACTTTGTCCTCGACTGTGGCTTGGTCAATACGTCTGCAACCTACTTCTTAGTAGTCACGTACTAGAGCCTCACTGCTCCCCTTTGCACCATATCCTTGATATAGTTATACTTTATCTCGATATGCTTTGACCTGTCATGGAACATTGGATTCTATGACAACTTCATGCAACTCTAGTTGTCACACCAAATGCAGGTTGCCTCTAGTTTGAGACCAAATAACCCATAAAGTAGCTTCTGAAGCCACACTGCTTCTCTATATGCTACATATGCTGCCACATATTTATCCTCATCCGTACTGAGTGCTAAACATGTCTTCTTCCTACTGCTCCACAAAACCATACTGGAGCCTAGATTGAAGCAATATGTCAAAGTACTCTTCCGATAAGGAATACTACTGGCCCAATCTAAATCTGAATATAAATATAACTCGAACTCATGGTCTATCACATACCTGAGACCATAATCCAATGTACCCTTAATGTACCTCATCACATGTTTGCTGCTACCAAATGAAATTTCTGGGCTTCTCCATATATTGACTTAGGGTGTTCACAACAAAACATATATTTGGTTTCTTGTTCATCAAGTACATCAATGAACCCACCATCTTCCTATATAAAGTAACATCCATAGTATCTGAAGTCGTATCCTGCAACAAATTTAGATTTGATACCACAGGTGTAGCAATTTCCTTGCAATCCAACATCCCAAACCTCTTCAGGATTTCCACTGCATACTTCCCTTGATTAAGAAATATCTCATCTTGTCTCTGCCATACCTCAAGGTCCAAAAAATAATCCATCATCCATAGAAATTTCATCTCAAACTCAAAAACTAGTTTTATCTTACACTCTGATATGATATTTTCCATGCATATTAGAAATAGGTCATCCACATACAGTAGTAGTATTACCGGACCATCATCCACAACCTTAAATTAAAGGTTAGGATCCACACTACTCTTTGTAAATCCTAAGCTCATCAGAAAACTATTGATCCTTCTATACCATGGTCTAAGTAACTTATTTAATCCATATAAATCCTTCTTCAATCTGCACACATGCATCTCCCTGTCATGTACCTCAAACCGTTGTGGCTTCTCCACATATACTTCCTATTTTATTTCACCATTCAAGAAGGTTTTCTTCACATCCATCTAATGCACCTTTGATTTCATCATTGCGACCAAAAATTATAATCCTGATTGAGGTATATCTCACCATGGGAGAAAATTTCTCCTCATAGTCAATGCCCTCCTTCTGAGAGAATCCTCAAGCCACAAATATAGCCTTATATTTTTCAATAGTGCCATCAACTGCATGTTTCGTCTTGTAGAACCATTTTGAACTTACTACTAATTTCTCCTTCGGACAGGGGACCACATCCCATACAACATTATTTACTATGGTTTGATATTCCTCCCCCATGGCATCCTTCCATACCCTCTTTTCTATAGCCTCTTCATAACTGGACGGTTCTACATCCATGAAATCACACAAACATGCCACATAGCTGGAATACGGTTCCAACTTCTTACTTTCCCTAAGATAATTTTCTGGGGCACCATATATTTTTGCATCTATGATGAGATCATGTTCCCAATCTAGTCTTGTATTGTGAGAAGTCATCTTTGCTAGCCTCTGAGGTTCTGCCATGTCATTATCCTCATGAATGACTTCCTCTGGTTCAACTGCTTCTGCTTATGGAACTCTAGTAACTTCATTATCCTCCTCATGAAACTCTTTTGCATAGTCATGTTTTTATTTTTTGAAAGTTGCACTCTCATCGAAGATGACATATTGGCTACTCTCATCTTTCCTGTGACCGGGAATATATATCCTGTATGACTTTGATATGTCACTGTAACCAAAAAATATGCCATTCTTTCTGTATGGATCCAATTTTTTCCTCTTTCCCTTGGGGACATGCACAAATATGAGGCATCCAAATATACTTAGATGACTGACTTTTGACTTCTCTCCTAAAAACATCTCCTTTGGTGTCTTGTTTTCAAGTACTTTGTGGGGACTTGTATTCTACACGTACACTGCAGTATTTGTTGCTTCTTCCCATAGATGCATAGGTAGATCTTGATCATGGATCATAGCCTTCACTGCTTCCATGATCATCCAATTCTTTCTTTATGCTACCGCATTATGCCAAGGATTGTAGGGATTAGAAAGCTCCCTCTTAATCCCAACTTCCTTGCAATATTCTTTGAATTCCTCTGAAGTGAATTCTCCTCCATTATTTGATCGCAAGGTCTTTATCTTACACTCTGTCAAGTTTTCTACCAGTGCCTTAAATTCTTTGAATTTTCCAAACACTTCATTATTTTCCTTCAACAAATAGATCCAATTTTTACATGAGTAATCATCAATAAAAGACACATAATATACATACCCTCTTAGTGAAGTTGCTGACATCGGTCCACACACATATGAGTGAACGATGTCCAATAATATTTTGGATCTTCTATCACTATTGGGAAAGGAGTGCTTCACATTCTTTCCTTATGCACAACCTTTACACATGTCGTATGGTTTTTCCTATATCTCTGGTAGTCCTGTCACCATATTTCTCACACTCGGTAGGGCCTTTTAATGTAGGTGAGAAAATATCCTATGCCATAACTCACTTGGATTCATAGTGTCATGAATTAATGATGAATATGATCGCCCTTTCAATTTGTAGAGTCCTCCCTCTTTAACTCCAATCACCACATCATCATCAAAATTATTCCCTCTAGGTGACATAAGAACTTGTCCATCAACAAATGAAACTTTGTAGCCCTTCTCATCCAATGCTGAAATCAAGAGAAGGTTCTTCTTCAATCCATGAACATAGAGAAATCCCTTCATCTTCATTGTCTTTCCTGAGTCTAAATTGTAGGATGATTCTCCTACTCCTTTGATAAGATACCGATATTCATCTCCAAATTTCACCTTGTGTGGTGAATCCTTATGAGTAAGGTTAGACAAGGAGTCTTTATAACTTGTCAAGTGCTTGGAAGCACCACTATCCACCAGCCAAATTTCACTTCCATGAGTGATGGTTCCTATAAGGGATGAGATAAGAATATACTCCTCATCACTTGATTCATATTCCTTTGCAAACTTATTGGGTGGCTCATCATATTCATATATATGAACATGATGCATTTTACCTCCTTTCTTTTCCCTTGGTCTTGGAATGAGGGAAAAATTCCTACCAATGTGTCCCATTTTATGACAACAGAAACATCTGATATTTGAGTTATTTCTTCAACCCTTCTGAAACATATAGGGCGATGAAGGTTCTCCCTTACTCTTTCCTTTCCTAGTGTGGATGGCTAGGGCTTGATCATCATCTGTCATCTTCTCTTCTCTTGCTACCTTCCTTGCTTCTTCTTGGTTGCAATCTTTCCATAGCCAATTGAACTTGGGTAGCTTCCTTATTGAGCATATCCCTTGAATAAATGTATCCCATGACCTTGAGAGGTCATTCAAGGTGGTCATCACCATTTATTATCCATTCACTATATCACCAATGGATTCTATTTGCTCCTTAATCCGGTTTACTCTTGACAAGTAAGAGTGGATGGTTTCTGAATTCTGCATCCTCACGCTCTTTAATTGAGTTCTCAAGGTCATTCTTCGGTTTATGTTGTTTCCTTCAAACAATCAGGTTAAGGAATCCATCATTTCTTTTGGAGTGGACAATGAAGAAATGTGATGAATAAGATGGTTCTTAATGAAGTCTACAATAATCCTCTTTGCTTTGACAATATCCTTTGTTCGTTTTTCTTTAGCCTCATCTCCCTTTGGTTCTGAAACCTCTTCTTTAGTGAAATTCTCTAGATCATGTTATTCTAGGAGGAGGGATACTCTGTACCTCTAGGATATTAAGTTGTCATCTTCCTCCATCTTCTCATCAATCTTGGTTCTGGTAGTCATCCTGCCTCTAAATCACAAATTATGTATTCTGAAGATCAAATCCAAGGAAAATATGCACTCCACTAGGGCACACTTTCTGGTGGTATTTTCTTCTAGATTTGTGAGCTTTCTTCTATTTAGGCCTTCTCTGATACCATGTTATAATTTTAGAAGTTAAAATTATCTTCTTTGACATTCATTAACAATTTCATGTAATAGGATCATTGAAAGATAAACAATCACAGAACACAAGATATATCCTGAGAAACCATCATGGGCGAGAAAACCCAACAACCAATTCTTCAATATAGAGTCCTTCAACCATTACAATGTCACATTATAACTCTCCACAAGACCAAGATACCAAAGACCAATAAACCAAGACCTCCTACGCTAGACCTTCCTTTCTATGCTCCAAATACACAAGAGAAGGCGAGTTGTGTGTGTGTACAAATGAGAGGAACATGAGAAGGCGAGTTGCGAGTTTTTTGTGCAATTCCTATCGTGGTTTCTTCCATCAATTGGTGTAGTGCATTCATTTTTTTCTGTATCTTGTTCATTCCTTCTTGCTGCTCTACTATGTGTTGAAATACATCGTCGGTGATAGCCATAACTTACTCCCCAAACCTATTAGATTCATCTTCCATCAGTTCCAGTGGACTCATTTCTTTGTTCTCTCTCTACTTCTTTCAATGCAACAATTATTTTTCCTTCTTTTTGTCTGTGTCTTTCCTCTTCTTTCTTGCACTGTTTTTTGGGCCTTGTACTTCCTCAATCTCGGGATATGGTCTTTTTGTTTCTTTTTCGTTCGGTGGGACCTTCCAGTTTGTGTATTATTCCTACATAATTAATTCTATGTCCTCTTTTGTTATTCGGTACTTTGTCTTGACCCATTACTCTCTTATATCTTTATTTTCTTGTATGTACATATGACGTCAGTCTTCCATGAACCACACAATTGGTTTGTAAGTTTCTACAACCTATGTAGAAATTCGTGGTGCATCTTGGATACACTTCCTAATCATTTCCTTATATAGATAGAATTCAATATTGTTGTCTAGTTGTCGTCCCTTGTGCATTGTGTGCCATAAGTTCTGATACTTGGCAGCCAAGCATGAATTGCCTCTCATACCTAGAAACTGTGCATCCTCTAGTTCTTTCCACATTGCCAACGTGATCATAAGTAATAACCAGGAATAGTGGAATTCCATTCCTTTCTCTTGTGATTCCATGCAGTATATGAGGAATTGGTTAAGTAAAAATGATGCCCAACTCATCGTTACCCCTTATATACATTTCTTAGCTGCAACTTTCATGCTTGTGAGCACTTGATATTTCATGCACTTCCTCAGCAATTTGCACACTAACAATTACATCGCAAATCATATCGTTGGGTCACATATACTTGGCACATCCAAACTATGCACGCCTCTAACTGTGTGGAATTTCTCCTTCATGGCCTCTAATAGAGCCTTCTCATTCTTTCTATATGTGAACAATAATGTAGGGTCTTGCCCCTATGATATTAATCCCGTGATTTACACAATTAGATATGTGTCTACAGAAATCGACCTATCTAACCACAAGTAGTTGTTGTGCACATAGGTTAATAACATCTTTATTCATGAATTAATCTCCTAGCTCTTGTCAAAGTGTGGGATGTTAAATAGATTCAATAGTTCATCTCACTCCAACCCTCTGGCCCATACCTTTGGCCCTACTATGGGAAGGTATGTATTTTCATTGATTTTAATCTCCAAGTAGTTGTTAGGGGAACTTCGTTTTATTTGTGGTGTCGTGGTCCACATATTTCATCTACGACACCTTGCCTAGAATATCATCATCAATGATTACCCCAGCTAGGATTGCTGGCGTCACCAATTCATACTTGGCCTCCTTATTTAACTTAACTGTGTTGGCATTGTCCTTCCTCGGTGGAATGTAATACTTGGAAATTCCATCTTCGATGAGGATGCTCCCAGAGTCTCCTCAACTCCTGGTAGTGTTGTTGTTTCTCTAGTTCATGTTTTATTTTGTTATGATGTTGTTGCCTTTGGTAGTGCCATCTATGCAATACTGTTACATGTGACAACTCCTTCGGCTCTGTGGCATTTCTTAGGGCTCTGCAACACTACTCTTATCTCTCTCTACTCGCTGCAAACTCCAAATAACAATAATGTTGTCCCATCGAGCCTTGAACAATTTTTTTTTCCCCTTCAACAAATGTCCATTTACCTTCGCACTTGAATTAACTATATAATCCACCAATGTTGTGCAATCAATACCTGCTTTAACGTTGCATTAATCCCAAATCCGTCACCGGATTTTTTCCTTGATCTTCCAGTTTGTCATGATCTCTTCCAACGCTTTCCATTTATGACTACGCGTATTAATGATGTCTTGTAATTACTTATTTTTAACCATTGTTTATGCTCTTTAATTCCTTTAAATGTTTGTCTACTTCTTCGTCTGTGCAATTTTCCATCTTATTCATTCGTTCATTGAACAATCTTTTCTTCTATGTGTAATTCACTTCCTCTGCGCGATCCCCAGTTCTTTTGTGCACTTACTCTTTCTATATATGTATCTTGCTTCCTCTTCATTCTCATCCATGAAATTATCCTTCTTATTTATTTCTATGAACTATATTAACTTCTTGACTCTTGACTAACACTTCAACTTTCTATTTCTTTCCTTCACTTACTTTATTACTTTTTCCATTTTTTCTATTCTTTTTCTTTTTCTTTTTCCACTTTTTCTTTCTTTTCTTTTTTCTTTTTATTAATATAATACACTACTATGGTACATAGGTTCTTTTGTAGGTCAAACTATTGCACAGACGATCGATCATCCCTATAAAGTTTCAACCAACTCCCATTCACCAGTCCCCCCAAGACTTCACCATTCAACATTTATAGTTGCACATCACCTGCTTTTGTCACATACTTGATCATGTATAGACCTAACCAATGCATTATAAACTTCCCTGGATGATGCATGAACTTGTTTTCGTATAGCAACACTAAATCTCTCACTTGAAACTTTTTCTCTTTAATATGCCTATCATGCCATGCTTTTTCTCTTGCCTTCTAAACCTGTTGATGGAATCCTATGGAAAATCAATCTTCTTCAAGCTGTAAAAAATATGAAAATATTTAATCTACTGCGCGAAAGTCTGAAAGATCAACAATTGTTGCAACGTGCAAGCTTTCCACAGTAAATTCCATTGACATTACTATTTCTTTCACATATACCAATCTAAAAGGTGTTTGTCCTATAAACTATTTTCTTGTAGTCCTATATTCCCATAATACCACAGGGATCCTGAAGTCCCAATCATCCCTTATTACATTGCATATCTTTGTCAGAACATTCTATAAAATTTTATTGAAGGCTTGTACTATCCCATTTGCATAATGGTGATATGGCGTTCTCCGTTGATGGTGAATTTGAAACTCCTTAGTCAATGCTGCAATTGTCTTATTCAAGAATTTTGTCCCTTGATCACTCAATAAAATGCATAGGAAACTAAATCTTGTAATGACATTCTCAAAAATAAATTGGGCAGCTGTCTATGTGCTACAGTCTGTGACCGGTGCTGCTTTTTCCCATCTATTTAAATACTATGTCACAGTGATTATATACCTAGATCCCTATCTCCTGGCTGGTGGATTGATTGGTCCAAAAAATCTATTGACCATTTATCAAAGGCATGCAGTGTAACCTATGGATGCAAGGGAATGTCATCCATTATAGATGGATTTCCAACCCTTTGACAAACATCACATGCCTGACAATATT
>JZKD02S1232759.1:0-12376 GCA_000966675.3 Picea glauca
CATGGATCATATATTATACATAAATAAAAATAAATTTAACAAAATAAAGATAATTGATATAATTAAAAATCTATTTTACATGAATATTTACTAAAAGGTTATTAACATTTAAAAATACATATTTTATAGAAATAATTTAAAGTATGACAATAATTCCAAAAGAGCTTTACCTCGATAATTTGAAGTACCTATTAGTGTATAATGATAATTTTTACATAAATAATTTGAAATATAATGAAAATTTCAAAAGAATGATGTAAATCTTAATTAGCCTTGCAATTAGTTTTGCATAACAAGGTTATTAAGTTTGCATTTACAATTTTAGAGATTGATCCAATTATTATTTCCAATTCAATGATTTTTTTAATTTGAGTTTTGAGGTTAATTCTTTTAACACATCTTGAATTAATGATAACTTTGAAATTGATATTTAAAAAAAAAAATGTAAAATAATAATTTTAATATATAACTAAATTTTTTTATGTTTAATTAAAGTTTGAATTAGGTTATTGTGTGGTAATGCCATGTTTTAATAGTTAAATATTTGTAATATTATTGATATTTATAATGTATTTATATATAAATAAAATGAATTTGATCATTTTTTAAAAGCTAGTGTACAACCTCAATAGGTCTAATCGTTAAGAACATGTGTTTCCTCCTTGGAGGTCACAAGTTCAAATCCAGAGGGGGTAGGGTATGTATACCTTCGTAGACTTTAGTAGTCAAATCATTGCGCGTAGGGGGTCCCTTGTCCCACAAACAAGGGGGTCACATACACCAATTCGGTGTCTTGCTTGGCCATGACCTTAAAAATAGATTATTATTATTATTATTATTATTATATTAATATGGTACAAAAAATATTATAAGCAACACTATTTGTGACTTGCCCTTGAGAAAACAATTCTACAACAATGGTAGATGTCATGATATTCTTCATAAAATAGAGTTTAAAGTACTTCAAAAAAACTTAAACTTTATACTAGTAATTGTGTGTCTTAATAACATCAAAAGGAGGAACAATAAGCCTTATAAGCCTTTGAGAGGGGGGAAGGGTGCTATTATAAGCCTTTGAGGAACAATAGTACTAATATATGATTTGGGGTCTTGGTATAACTTGAAAGAATGTAGTAGAAGATTATGCATTATTGCAGGGACTAATGTTGGCAATTGAAGCTAACATTCAAGCTTTGATCGTTGTGGGGGATTCAAGGCTCATTGTTGGCAAAATGTCTCCAAAACTTATGTTGTAAATTATACTCTCGGTGCAATACTTGATCGTGCTAAAATTGAGATTCTAAACTTTAATAGAGTCAATGTCTTCCATGTTCTTTGGGAGAACAATCAAACTGTGAACCCTTTAGCTAACAAAGCCACCCTCTTAAAAGAGTGGTTCATTAGCATCAATGGAAACCAACTTAACTAACCTACTCCTTAATATTAATGAAGAAAAAGTCATGTCACAAAGCATTAAGGCATCACATGGTTGAGTTTATGACCCTCAGATTGTATGGACAGAGTAGTTATGAGATGAGATGGTGGGGTTCATTCCCACATATCTTTAGTCATGATGTTGCATGTTTGTGTGTTTGGAATTGGAGTAATTCTTAGTCGTGGTGGGATTATTTGGATGGCTTTGTGGAGGAAGCAATATTGGTTAATTGGAATTTAGTTATGCACATTGGTGTTTTGACTGTGTGTTGACGATTAAAATCGTAACGATGAATTTCGCCCGCAAAGTATTACTAAAGCGCTATTATTTAATTATGCTAATAATATAATACTAGTAGGTGGGACCCCCTTGTAGACTAGAGGCGCAAGGATAGACATATTACACATGTTTTGTTGTTGTTTTTTATGATGCCTACACAGTCCTACATTTTTTACAATGCAATCTTGGTTTCATTTGGCATGATGATAGGTGGATAATGCATTATTGTGGAATGTTTTTTGCAACACAAAACTGTTTTATGGTTATGAGGAGCATGTTATTTACAACTTCTATGTTACAACTTTGTTACTAATTCTTTTGTTGATTACCTAGACACATATACGCAAGGGATATTTTAATGGTAGAATGATCAAAACAAAGAAAAAAAAACTATGAAAAGAGCCTAAAGTATAACAAAAGGAAAGAAGTTATATATTTGAGTTATAATAAAAGACTATATGCAAGTTCTAATGAAAACGTTAAGGGATATTAGTGTTAGTCCTAATGATTATACTATTTGTTTGGTTAATGAACTATGCAAATTTCATTAGATTTAAGGAGGCGCATATAGCATTGTAAATATGATTATGGCATGGAGTTATGGCAAGGGTTAACGTGTAAACTATATTGGGTGGTGCACTATGCAATGAATATTGTCTCAGATCTCACGATGGTTTGGCATTGAATACACATTGGTTATATGGTTTAATTGTTGGTGAATGTGATGTTTATTGGGTTGTCTCATACTTTGAATTGAATGGGCCAGGTGATGGAAGCGACGTGCATTTACTGCACATCACTCCATACTTTCTTTATTGCCCATCACCCTAGCATTATTCCATTGTTACATTGTTCGCTCTGTTGTTTGTGAAGCTCTGTTTTTTCAGGTTTTTGGAATAGAGGCTTGGCCAACTCGCCATTTAAGCATTTTGCCACGTGTGATTCTTTTTTTCTCCATCCATGATGTATTATTTGTTCTATGAACCAAATGATGGCTCGGTGATGCTTGGATTTTGTGTGTTCTTGAGAATTTCAACTGTGTAGATGTGTGTTATGGCTCTTTGTGATGATTGTAAAATGTTTAGGATTGCAAGCAAAGGAATGGGTATTTTTAAGTTGCACATTGGCAGTTTGCTCGATGAGTTTAGTATCATTATGGGTCTCTATCGAATAATAAGTGAACGGTGGTGCAATATGGATATGTGTTGATGATTGAGGGTTTTGTTCTGTATATCATTGTCAGTTAACTCGTTTCCTCACAGTCATGGTGGTAACCCTTACCCAGTCACAAAGAAATTGCCAACAATTGTTGTGTTCTTTCTTCAAACCCCGAGTCGTGGTTGTTGGCCCGTTCTTACTGTATTTTCACTGAAATGTCCCAAGATACAATCTTGGTTGGCCCCTAACGTTAATACATGCATGTGTGGTTGTGGATTGATACAAGTTGTAACTGGACATTCTGTCAAAAGGATGTGTGTGTCCTCACTATGTTGATGTCAAGTTGTTCGGCTCTCAAGGGTTGGAAAAAGATGGTATATCTTAGTGTTTTTTTTTGTTTTGATAACCGCCATTGTTAAATTAACCCTCACCTCTCCTATGCAAGTGTTAAATGCACTGTGTGCACTGGATTATTTTACTCTACCTGTATTTTCTCTCCTCGGGTGTTAACCATTGGTTCTGTCCAGAACTTTGAGTAATAAGTAAGATTGTGTGGCTCACTGTTGTGTCTTTTTCGAAGGGTATTTTTGTCTGTGGTTGATAAAAGTCTCGGAAGACCATCAACTCTCTATGTTGTTGTTTAAAAGATAAACAAGCTCTTGTTGCTTCCCTGCATTTGATTTTGATAGAGCCTGATTTAGACTCCATTGTCTTTGCTCACCTCGGGCACCTTCTCGGGTTGTCAGGTATTGGGTATCAATGAAATGGTTATGGGGGACTTTAAAACACATGCTCTCTCGTTGGGTCTTTGTTTCATCCTTGTATGGTAAAATTGTTTGAATAAGAATGAAACGGGCACTTGCATACAATCAAGGTTTTCCTTCTTATTCGTTATGGTTTCGCTCACTGTGTTTTAACCAGCGTGACCTTGATTGCATATGGAAACACCTATGTGAATTTTACTAAGCCCGATCAAGGTTCTGACAAGTTTTAAAATGATGTTTGTGTGTCAACCGAGTTTTGTTCGTTCATATATGATCAGTTATAATGGAATCATCATACAGACTACCAATTGTTTTAAAAGGAAGTTATACCCACAGAGATAAGGCTCGAGTTTTATGTTTGGGTTGACTATTGTTTCATTGCAAGATCTTGTCGATTGATATGATGAAGACCTATGTGTGATCAAACATATTTTGAAGTATGTTCATGTTTTGAAAAGAGACCTGTGTATATTTTAATTAGGCTCGATTGTTGATTGGTAAACAATGGATGTTGATTGTTATCGTGGTGCATTATGGATTATCAGGGATAGATGTCGAGCATATTTTTGTGCATGTTTTGATTATTCCTTTTAAAAAAAGAAAGAAAGAAGAGATCGTCGTTTTGTTAAACAAGACTGGCACAGACTGTTATGAATTAAAAAAAATTAAGAAATTAATTATTGAAACAACATGTTGTTTTGTATACAATTGAGAAACAATGAATCTTGGTGCTTTTTAGATTGATTTTAATATAGAGTTATGATTGTTGATTATTTAATTTGTTGTATGAACATTATCCATTAAATCCCCTGTCATTTTCTCACATTTTCATTCATTACGAATCCCGTCACAATCTCAGATTCATTTTGCACGCCTTGTTCTTAAAATTAAATTAAAAAACTATGTATTATAGCGATTAAGAAATAACACAGAGATGGATCACAGTTGATATGATTTTGTTACTCTTGCATAGTCGATTGTTTAATGAATTGTTGAGCAGTAATCATGTTTTTACTCCATTTCATTTTATTACTTTCCACTCAATACAACCCCCTCAGATATTCTTCAACCATTATTCATCCCCTGCTCATTGACAATTATTAAATGAATTTTATGAATTGGATTGCATGGGTCCGATGTGATTGTTGAGCCAAACTTTGTTTCATATTAAGAGATGTCGTGTATGGTTTGTTTAAGAAGTTAGTTGTTAATAAATGTTGCATACAGGATGTTCTTCTTCAGCAGAGGAAGCCATGGCCGAAATAACATGGGCAAAGGGAATTGGAAAGAGGGTCTTGAAAGCCAAGATTCTCGATACATTTTGATGCACATCTACAAGAGTTAAACCAGATCTTCCAAGCTATATTTTTCAACTGGATTGGACAAGGGGTAGTCCAACCTAGGCCAGAGAGGCCTCCCTTCCAACCCAAGCATATCCTGGGTATCCCTGCCCCCCTCATGTTTCATTGCAACCTGAAGTTCCTGAGAATGATGGATGGAAGGAGATTGTTCACCCAGCAGTCTCCCAACATCGTGGTTGGCCCAATTTGTCTCTACCTGCTCCTCCATTGGTTAACTCAAATGTCCAAATTGCCCCTGCACACTCACCTGTACAATCCTCCCACGCAAAAAAAAGACTCAAAACCGAAGCCCACCACATGCATGACAAAGGATACATCAACAAAAAAGAAAAAATTGCCTCCCATAGTGGCAAATATGGTTTTTGAGTACATTTTATTATTGATTTGTTGAGAACAATTGACTCTCGAAGTTTTGGAAAACAAACTATTTTTTGGATATTTTGGATATTATATGTCTGGATATGGTGTAAAATATCATTGATATTATATTTTCAAATGATGAGAATGATTATGGGAGCCACAAGGAGGGATGTGTTTGATTGATTGACTAGTTATGTTTATTTTTGTTAAGAAACTAAAGGGAGTCACAAGGGCTCCCATCTACTAGTTATTATTTATTAAAAGACCCTTATTTTTTTTATTATATTAATTCTTCTCCTAACTAAAAGTTAGTTGAGTTTTAGTTAACTTAACTAAAAGAAGTAGTTGAACTACTTCAACTAATTTGGTATGCATAAAAGCAAAATGAGAAGGAAGAACAAGAGGAGAATAGAAGGAGAAAACATACTAAGATTTGCTCTTGAGTTTTATTGAGATAATTCAGTTTTCATTCATTTTTCAATTCATTAAAAGCCTAATTTTCTTTTATGACGACAGGGTCCTATTGTAGACAACTAGATTCAAAGTTGAATTACATCTTTCAGACACTTGTTTTCAAATGTTTTGATCTATCTTTGATAGTCTGTGTAGACTTGTTTGTTTATGAATTAAATTTCATGACTGATAAAGGATATTGTGCAGAGACGAGTGAGAAACAATCTGTGGCAAGTTGATCCGGCTTTTAAAGTTCAGTTTTTTACTTTCTGTCAAAAGTCCTTTTGTATGGTTTTCATCGGGAACATCTAATTTTGACTTTGGTCCAAACTCCCTCAGGGATTTTTGTAAAGATAACAATTCTTTTGATTTCTTGGAATGAAATAAGCGATTACTATTCGGTCTCATCTGTGTTAATATGTGACTTGGTATTTTTTCTTTTGTGTCCACATTTACTTTTGCATCTGCTATATTCAGAAAATTATATAAAAATGTTGAATTTTACAACAATTTTCTATTTTTAAAAATAAGCCTAAGCCCTTGTAACTAATACTTGTGGATTAGGAAGCAAATTTGGAGGCTATAAACATAGAGTGATATTTCCATCTATCTTTCCATAGCCAAGAAAGATTTGAAAATGCTTGAGAAAGATTATTTCATATATTTTCCTCAACATTTATTTGGCGACCATACTGGGGAGATCTTCCATATCTCTCCGGTTGATTTCTATGCTTGATTATCATTGAATATATTTAGATTTCTGATATTGATCATTTGACTATTTCATTTCTTAATGATTGTACCTATTGCAATGCAGTCCAATATTGAGCCTGATCTTCAATATCAGACCAACATTGCTTTAAACTTGTTTAATACCATCTTAGATACCACTAATGCTCGGGTTGAGCTTAATCGCTCATGAGCATAAATTGAACAAGACATAAGTGTCCAAGAACGTTGGGAAGCTAGGCAAAGGAAGCCTAGGAATCAACCATATCTTTCTTTTTCCTACAATTTTGATATTCTTTTCATGTCCTTAGACCCTCGTATCTCTAGGAGAAGAAGAGGTTTATCACCGGAAATTAATCCTATTGATGAAATAGGAAGAAGGAATGTTGTTTTTTCAACCCAATAGAGTTCTCTAAGGAGAACTTTGTCTGATTCATCTAGTTCATCTTTCTCTCTCTTACCTATCATTCACAAGATGGCATCTAGTGGTGGTTCTAGTGGAACTGGAGGTGTTTCTTCATCTCAATCTTCAACCTCGTCAGTGATTGGTAGCTTATATAGTCACCAAGTTCCTGTCCAATCTACTACAAACCCCGCTAAAGTCATTAAAAAGTATGGGCTTTTTCAATTTGAAGAGGATGCTACAAGTACTCCGTGGCATGTTTTTTCCCCTCTTAACCTAGCACCTGCTACTCATCCAATTCTTAAATTCAAAGAGAATATCCCTAGGTCTTTGGGGAATAACAATGTCACTACGAATGAACACTTGGTGGCATTTTCTAATGCCTTTCACAACATAGGATCCAATGATAACGATACTTGTATGCGCTTATTTTTTAATTCCCTTGAAGGGAAGGCTTCGGTCGATTTCTTTGATCTTCCTCCTAATATTTTATCTACTTGGGAGGAATTAGTCTATTGTTCAAATATACCTATGGGAAATCCAAAAGTCCAACCGAGCAGTTACGGGAGTACAATAACATCGCTTATAAAGATGGTGAGACTATCGAGTCCTTTAACTTGCGTTTCACCAAATTATACAACCAAAACCCTGAACTCATTCTTCCTCATAACCAAGCTGCTTTCATGCATTATTATAATGCATTACCCTCCCCATATTGTCATAGGATTAAGGAAAAGGCCATTGATAACCTTGGTTCCGCTCTGCACACTTGTTTAGAGTATAAAGAACATATTGAAATAAAATGTTTTCCTAGGGGAGACCCAATTAAATAGACAGGCATGTATGCCCTCTTACAGCTTGTACAAGACATGAATAATCAAATGATAGCATATGAGCGGAAAGGAAATGTCCCCTCTCTTACCTCTGGAGCTTCATCTTCTTCTGCACCCCCCTTTAGAAATCCAAATGAAAATAATTTTCATCCTAAAGCTATCATGCCTCGTAGTTGGTGTAAATTTTTTGAGGAACACCATGAGGAAAGTACATGTGAGGTAAAAAAGAGTGTCAAAGATAAAATCTTTGGTAAGAGACCTAAAACTACTATCGTTGTCCTCGACTTTGCAGAGCCAGAGGATGTCATGATCATAAATACTAGGAATAAATCATATGCTCCCAAAAGTAAATATGATCCTCCCCGCACTTCTTCTAGCCCAAGCTCATCTTCACGAGCTGCTATTGTTCAGGTTCCTAAGGCTCTGAACAGTCAATGAACTACCTCCCATTTTCCCTCTTCCAAATACAACATTCTAAATCAGTTGGCCAACATCAAAGCAAATGCTACCCTCCTAGACATGGTTGTCGTCCCTGAACAACAGAAACATCTAAAAAAATTCATGAAAGGAAAATCTTTCATTGTATCCAACCTGTCTGAAGAGGTAGATGAAGATGATTCGTCTGTAAATAAAGTAGGTGTACATAACTTTAGACACCCTGTAAAAAAAACCATGTTTTATATTTCTGTAAAGATTATGGATAAGATTGCCCATTGTTGCCTCATTGACAACGGTTCGGGCCCAAGTGTAATGTTGAAAATTATTATTATTAGGCTTGTCTTGTACAAATGAAAATGCCAGAATCATGCTCTCTTATAATAGTTTACAACAAACTACCATAGGTGAAATCAAGTACGTGACCTTGGTTTTGTGCGCGCATCCTGAAATAAGGACAACCCTTAATATTCAGGTAATAGATATGCCAGTGAGTAATTACTTGATCATCTTAGGAAGAGGTCGGAAAGCTCTGACAGTTGGATACCTCTCACTCGACGGGACACTTGTTCATTCCTCGGAATGGTAAAAACATCATAGTCCTAAGAGAGGGGAGAATTTCATCTTACATAGAAAGCATCCCACAACCTAATGTGAATTATATCAAGGAGGACCTAGGAGTATATACTATCTTTGCAAATGAGGACAACACTACCTTGGAACAAATCGACTTAGAGGATAGGATGTAGCATATGCACTTTGATGGTTCATGCTCCAATGAAGGAAATAGAGCTAGTATTATCTTGTACTCTCTTGTGGGTAAGATTCATAACTTTTCCTATAGGTTAGAGTTTGCTTGCACAAACAATGTCACTAAATTTGAAGCATTACTGCTAGGCATTGAAAATGCCTATAATATGGGTTGTGATAACCTTACAGTTTTTGGGGATTCTGAACTTGTTGTAAACCTTGTACATAAGATATATTATCCTAACAACAAGTTAATGAAATGTTTCACCCAGACTATTTGGGCACTTATCTCGAACTTACTATCATTCAACATCGCTCATGTTAAAAGGGAATTGAACTCAATGGTTAGCAGGTTAGTTTTTTTTGCAACCTCTCCTACTCGACAACTTCTGCCACAGAGACTTGATTGTACCTTTCAATATTTGTATCGTCCGCACATCCCTGACAACATAGAGTCATGGAAGGTCTTTCCTAGTGATGAAAACACATGTGCTTTCATTCAAAATGAACCTTATAAGCCTAAGGAAATTATATCAATGGAATATAACAAAATTCTTAAAGGCTTGACCCCTCTGGAGAGTTCATTTTCATCGAGTGATGTAGGCAACAAAGAAAAACATAAATAAGAGGAATCAAAAAGGAAAGTGGGTGAAACCATTTCCTTGAACATTGGAACACTCGAGTCTCCAAAGAATGTTAAAATAGGTGCCCAATTTTCTGATGAAGAAAAATTGAGGTTCGCTAAGCTGCTTGGTGAATTTCAAGATGTTTTTTGTTGGTCTTATGATGATTTTCGTGGTTTTGGTCCTGCTCTTATACAACATGCCATTCCTATAAAGGAGGGCATAAAACCAGTTAGGCAAAAACAAAGACCCATTAACCCTGCATTAGAAGCAACTATTTGAAGGGAGTTGGAAAAACTCTTGAAGGATGAAATCATTTTCTCGGTTAAGTATTCTGAGTGGGTTTCCAATTTGGTTCTCGTTCGGAAAACAACTGCTCAAATCAGATTATGCGTAGATTTTTGCCCATTGAATAAGGCTAGTATAAAATATCACTTTCCTCTCTCTAATATGGAATGATTTTGCAGCAAGTTGCAGGGTCACAGATGATGTCCTTACTTGACGGTTTTTCTGGTTACAATCAAATCAAGGTAAAAAGGGAAGATAAATATAAAACCATATTTGTTACTCGTTGGGGCACTTTTTCTTATGAATGTATGCCTTTTGGCTTATCTAATGCGGGTGCCACTTTTCAAAGAGCTGTGCAAATAACTTTTGACGATTTGATCAGCAAGATTATTCAAATCTATCTTGATGATTTGATTGTGTATTCTAAAAAATCGATCAGATCATTTTGGTCATCTTAAAAGAGTTCTCATGCGATGCAGGAAATTTGACATTTCTCTAAATCCTTCTAAGTCTATTTTTGGCGTTACCAAGGGAAATATCCTTGGACACATTGTCTCTGATTCATGAATAAGCATTGATCCCGAAAGGATTGTTGCTATCCTAAATCTGTCTGCTTCCACTTCCAAGAAGGAGGTTCAAGCTTTCATGGGTGTTATTAACTCTGTCCATAGGTTTGTTCCTGATTTTGTTGTAATGGTCAAGCCAATTCATAATCTGCTTAAGCAAGATCGTTCATTTTCTTGGATAGATGATGTCGAAAATGCTTTTGTAGGGATCAAGAAAGCAATCAGTTCCGCACCGGTTTTGGCGAAGCCGGATTTTGAGAAATAATTTATGATATATACTAATGCCATAGAGGAAGCAGTTTCTACTATCCTCATGCAATATGATGACCAAGGTAACGAAAAACCAGTGGCTTACATGAGTCAAATCTTGTCTGATGATGAGTTTAAATATTCTTTTATTGAAAAGCATGCTTTCTCTCTTGTTAAAGCTGTTGAAAAATTCCCTCACTTCATCTTAGGTAAGCACGCATTGGTAAAAGTCTCTTTACCTGTTGTCAAGTTTTTTCTCTCACGGACTTATCTTTCAGGAAAGCTTGCACATTCGTTTGCCAAGATCTGGGAGCATGATTTAACTATCGTGACTTCTAACACCATCAAGGGATGTGACTTAGCCCTTCACTTAGCTCTGCACGCTGAAACTAGTGAAGAAATTGATTAACATGATAGCTCTCTATCAGCATTGTTCTACATTGATAATCAAAACCTTCTTGTGTCTGAACATCCTTTGTATAAAAATTTGGTTTACTATTTGAAAAATCAAAGATGTCGAGATAACTTAGACACTCACAAAATAAGAAGTCTTTTCCTTGAATCTGCTAGATATGTCATTATAGGAAACTTCTTGTTTAGAAGATCTGTCGATGGTATGTTGTTTCATTGTGTAAACAATGAGGAAGCACATAAATTGTTGCAAGAAACTCATGGTTCTTCAAATTCTAGTATTCATGTAGGAGGTCATTTTCTTCTAAAACCATTGTTTTTAAGATTATCAGAAAATGATATTATTGGCCTTCGATATTTCGTGATTCTTAGGTTTTTTCGAGATCTTGTGACAAGTGCCAAAAATTTGTTGGGAAAGAACGCCTTTCAGCTATTCATTTACAACATGTCCTCCTGGACTTTCCTTTTTCAAAATGGGGTTTGGATTTTATTGGTCCTATTAATCCTCTGTCTTCAGCAGAACAAGTCTTTATCTTGACGACCATGGACTATTTTACAAAATGGGCTGAAGTTGTCCCTCTTAAACATTCACAGGATGAGCAGGTGATTTCTTTCCTTGAAAATAATATTTTTTCCAGATTTGGTCTTCATTTGGAAATTATTACAGACAGTGGTCCCGCTTTTATTTCTACTAAGCTAACCCAATATCTAGCTAAGTGGGGTTTAAACATTTTACCTCATCGGCTTATTATCCCCAAGGAAATGGACAGCTTGAGTCTACCAATAAGAATCTGGTAAGAATTATCAAAAGGCTCATTGAAGATAAGCCTCGTCAATGGCACACTCTCCTCACTTACACCCTTTGGGCAGATTGAACTACCACCAAGGTGAGCATTGGTTGCACTCCTTTCCGGCTTGTTTATGGTCAAGAAGTCATTCTTCCTATTGAGCTAGAAATTTCCTCCTTAAGTTTAATGCTACAAGTCGAAGAATTAAATTCTTCTGATGTTTCTCAAAGAATGAATGCACTTTTGGCTTTAAAGGAGCAAAGGACGTTTGCCTTAGATGATATAAAGAGAAGACAACAGACTGTTAAAAAATATTTCAACAAGAGTGTCAAAGCTGTTAAATTTAAAGTCAATGAGAAGATACTATTGTAGGATTCAACTCATGCTGATAGAGGAAGGCATTCAAAGTTTCAAAAATTACGATTGGGTCCTTTTAAGATCGCTTTTGTCCTACGTGAAAATTCTTACATTCTAAAGGACTTACAAGAGTG
>JZKD02S1232792.1:6775-23988 GCA_000966675.3 Picea glauca
CACCATCATCAATACATCATCATGATGACCAAAATTATGGGTAACATAATGCCCCCCAAAGTATGAGGTTGGAACTAGTGACAACTGATAGACTTTGTAAGCTGCATGTGTGTGTTGAGAACCATAAGCACATCTAATCGGAAACCTACGAACAATCAAACATCTGCAGGGTATCATATATATCAATTTTGAGGTAGGCATTCCCATACTTAGATCACAGACTGACAATATTGTAGACATGGGTCATGGCCACCAATCATACACTGTGGATCCATGCCGTCAAAATATAACATAGCCATCGGAATACACTGTGGATCTATGCTAGAAATTTCAAATCAAGACGACATAGCCATGAAACATACATAGTGGATCTATGTGTCGGAAATTATACATTCTCCATCGCAACCTGGATCACAAAGATAATATCGAGGGTCTTCAATCTCGTCGCCAAAGTACGAATCTAACCATGTGATTACATGTGTTGAAGTCGAACATGGTAGAAACCACTTGATTACCGGTCATTGATGAGACCGTTAACAAGTGCGAGGGGAATCACCATTGATGTTAATGACTCCCAAGGTACTATAGTACAATCCATCGAGTGTGAATAAATGAGTTGATGTCAAACATCCGATGGAATCTTTCGATCAGGGGTCAATAATGTAAACCCACCGTCGAAAGCGAGGAAACTTGCCAATGAGGCATGCAAGCTCCAAGGTACTAAATAATTTCTAAGTCTTGATTCCGGATAATGAGCTGAAGTCGACAAAACAAAAATCGTCACAGGAGGGCCTTGATGTATCCCCCATTAATGACACAAAATGAGTAATAGAGTTTGAAAGTGAAACAGAGCATTTTGCAAATTGGACTGGACACAGGGAAGGCTGACATGGAGAGAATGGATAACTGCAGATGGCCGACTCAATATGGGTTTCAGATGGACTTCTCTTGAACATATGAATGACACGACCAATGATTTGGAAGCATTGACTCAAAGATGACACATGGAAGGACCTTGTAATCAATTGAAAGAGAGACAAATGGATTTCCCAAACCGGCTTCAAATGATGAATAGGGGTTGTCATGTTCAAGAGCGACACTTACTGCCAATCAATACGAAGATGAAACATATCCCTTTCCCAAATTTTCCCCCACCATTTCTGGCAAGTACCTCTTTATTTTTACGTAAGCTTGAAGAGGATCACATATTCTTGTTGATATAAGCTCATCCTTCGGACGGGTCCGTCGGAGTATTTTTAACAAACTCTAAGAAGGAGTGGTTCGATCCCATCACGGGTCTGTCAATGTTTGTTTAATGAGTCCAGAGATAGTAAACTCGAAGGTTTTTCAAGATTATAGAGTTTGGAAAAACACTTAAAAGATAACTCTCTCAGTTCCTTTTTCGTAATATAGTCTAGATAAGACCAAAAAAGAGATAAATTATCGCTCACCAGACGCGTATTTCAAATACTTTAGCGAGTGTGAAAATAGCAAGGTCGCTCGACGATCTTTTCATGTTTAGAGAGTCTGAAAAGAGCTTAAATAGGACTCCAGGGGGGTTCGTTTTTTGTATAACCTTGTTGAGCCCGAAAAAGTGATAAAACTATGCTCGATCACGTTCTCATATATTTACAAGCGTAAGAATGGACAAAAACGACGCTCGAGGTTTTATGTAAAAACCCTAAAAACAATAAAAAACAAGCCATAATGAAGAAAAATATTTCCATACCCTTATGTTTAATTATCAACATTATCACACCTGCAAGTCATTACACTCATCTTGATATTAGGGATTAGGTTTAAACAATAAATAAACATAAAAACCCAAAATGACATAGTAAAAAGTAACTTAAATGAGTAAACAATCATTTTTACCATATCATTTCACATTTTCACTATTGAGCTCCAAAACCCCCTTTTTACCCTCCGAATTCAACGTCGTTTTTCGGAAGCTACAAGAGATCATTTGACAAGCCGTCTGCAGCATTAAGGTAAGCTCTTCATTCTTGACATTTTCATGGTTTAAATTTTGAATTTCATTGGTTAATTTTTTGGTTTCAAGTTGTTTTTTGAACTCTACTTGTGCATTGGCATTCTTGCAGGAAAACTAAAGCAAGAAATATATCAATCAATGGTCCAAGAAACTTATAAGAGGTATTCCAACTATTCTCGGAAGTCAGAAAGACCAAACCTCAAATTCAAAATTTGGAAAAAAACTGTTCGCAGGCAAGCAATATAACACAGTGCGAGAATTTATGATTCTCGCAAGCAACCTTTGAGCAAGGTGCGAGAACCTCGCATTGAACCCTATGAGTAGGATGTGAACCTAACCAGTTCTCACAGGCTACAATGGAGTGCAATGCGAGAATTCCTGAACATATCCAAAAATTTGAAAAATGAAGTAAAATTGCAAAAAGCTTATGGACTCAGAAGGTCTATCAGGATATCTTGAAGACTTAGAGACTGATAGGACATGGGAAAAATGAAATTAGAGCAAATGGCCACAGAAAAACACAAAAATCCACCAAGAAAAAGGGATATCCCCAGTGAAGTCGCCAATTTTTTTATTGGATAAATCCGTAAGTGCGGACACAAACCGATCTCCCTAGATCCACATGGATCTAGAACAAATCAAGACAGAATAATACTCTTTCCCTAGATTTGGACTATTGAATGAAATAGGAGGCATGAATCAAAAACATACCATATGATCGCTTCCTTTGGTCTTTGTTGTTCCAACTTCTCTCCAATGCTCTTGTGCAGTCAAGACCAGGACAACTCAAACCAATCGAAGTGAAACCAACTCAATATATTCAACAGTTAATCTATGTATATGATCAAGGAGTTATACAATAAAGTAAACTTAGCTTTATGGGAAAGAGACATATTACTGTATCATATTGATGGAAAGCAAAGATTACAACCTGAGCCTTGATGTAGCAAACCTCCTTTCGATGTCCCTTGGCTCTGACACACACAGTTGCTCACTTGTATGAAGAAGATCAACCACTTTTGATAACCTTGCTGGAGTTCTTAGCTGCTGTAGCATCAGTCCTTCACACAATCTTTCACTAATTCTCCAATGTCTTCTTTAACCTTGTTTGCTTCTAACCTTTTCCATGAGAATCCCCTCAATATATAAGAGAGAATGAATTAGTTACTTGGATAGGAATGATCCAAAAATATCAGGAAATCCAGTACTTAGATAATCATTCAAATGCCATCTCATCCTTCTAGAAGATTCCCTTCTAGAAGCTTCGAGAATTCATCTTTTTCCCTTCTTTAGAAAGAGTTCGCACCCTATCATTTAGACACAGTGTAAACTTCTCGCACCCTGGCTTAAGGAAACCTGCGAGAATCATACATTCTCCCAAGAAAATGTATTAGCAGCCTGCGAACCTTCCTCAAAAATGTGATTTCTGGAAAAAGATGAAGGTAACTTTTCTCAGGAGAAAGTTCTAATGAAGAGCCTGAGTACACCATCATCAATACATCATCATGACGACCAAAATTATGGGTAACAATTATTATTGCAAATCTATTTTTTCATCCTCTATAATTCTGGTGTTTCATATCTAAGTGGTACATGCTAATGGTTGTAGCATGCATTTCATGCACTCTTCTGTTGAGTGCATCAACCACTTTGTTCTCTTTCCCCTTGATATGCTTTATATCAAAGTCATATTCACTTAGAAATTATAACCATATGCTTTGCCTAGCATTTAGAGTTGGCTGATCAAATAAATATTTCAGACCATTATGGTCTGTCCTCAATTCAAACCTTTTCCCCATGAGGTAGTGTCTCCATTTCCTCAAGGCATGCATTATGGCTGCCAACTCCAAATCATGAGTGGCATAGTGTATTTCATGCTCCAACTTCCTTGATTCATAACATATAAAAAACCCATTTTGACTGATGACTCCACCAAGTCCTTCTTTACATGCATCTATGAGAATAATGAAGTCTTCATTTGGGTCTGCAATCCTTAGTATTGGAGCACTTGTCAATAATTGTTTCAAGTGTTAGAAACTCTTTTCACAATCTAATGTCCACTAAAAATTCACACCTTTCTTTTGTAAGGAAGTGATTGGGTGTGCAATCTTTGAGAATCCTTCAATAAATCTCCTATAGTAGCCTGCAAGGCCCATGAATGATATGGCCTCTGTCACATTCTTTGGCACTGACCATTCTCTAATGGCATCTATCTTCTCAGGATCCACTGCTCTCCCATCCTCTGAAATGATATGCTCCAAATAATGAATTTTCTTCTGATAAAATGAGCACTTTCTCAATTTGGCATACAACTGATGCCCCCTTAATACTTGAAACACCATCCTCAAATTATTCTCATGTTCTTCTTCTGATTTAGAATATATAAGGATCTCATCCACAAAGACAATGACAAACTTGTCTATATATTTTTGGAAAACACCATTCATTAAGCACATAAAAACAACTGGTGCATTTGACAACTCAAATGGCACCACTGTGAACTCATAATGACCATACCTTGTCCTGAAGGAAGTCTTGTTGATATATTCCTCTTTAATCCTTACCTGATGGTAGGTGGACCTAAGATCAATCTTTGAAAATATATTTTCATCCTTCAATTGATCAAAGAGGTCATCAATATCTTTACAATCACTTTATTCAACTGTCTAAAATCAATGCACAATATTAATGTCCCATATTTCTTCTTCATGAAAAAGATTGGGTCACCCCAAGGTGACACACTTGGGCATATATAACCCTTCTTTAGAAGTTATTCAAGTTTCATTTGCAAATCCTTCAGCTCTGGTGTACTCATTCTTTAAGGAGTCTTTGACACTGGAGCTGCTCCAGGCATTAAATTTATAAAATCAATATCTCTCTTTGGGGGTAGTCCTGGTACCTCCTTGAACACATCTTCAAAATCTTTCAGGACTGCATGATCTTCCAAATTTGTCACCTTATCTTTAGGTGTCTCTTCCATATGAGCTGCAATTATTTGACACCCTTTTCTGTAACATTTCTTCAACTGCAATGCTGAAATTTCTCTGATGGTTACTTCCATGGGAATTCCCTACACTTTCCTTAGTTTCCCTTCCTCATCCAAGAAAGTAAATACCTTGTTATGACAGTGTAGGATAGCATGATGTTGGTCCAACCAATCCATCCCAATTAGACAATCATAGGAACCTAAAGGAAAAATGTTCAAATCTGCCCTGGTGTTCAGTCCATTCATGTCCATAAGACATGAATTAACCATCTCATTAACTTTTCTTTTGGCTCTAGTACCCATCTTCACCAACCAAGATTTTCCATGCTTTCTTCTTGGAAAATGCAAACTTTCCACCATATTAGGATCTATATAACTATGACTAGCTTCTGAATCAATTAAAATAGCAATGGTTTGGTTGTTGATCATACCTTCCACTTCAATCGTGTGTGACTGATACTATGCTTGCTTGTTTTCCAGGGATGCATAGATCCTTGGCACATTTCTGCCCATGTCCTCAACTGTTTCATCTTGCTTTACATTTTGAACAATCCTCACTTTTTCACCTCTGTGAGGATAATCTCTGAACATATGATCTCCTTCACAACCCCAACATTGAATAGGTGGTTTCCTTAGCCTTTGACCCCTTGTCTCAATTATTCTAGGTTCTCTAGAAGTTGGTTGTCCCTGAGTATTATTTCTGAAGAATGGTGACTTAGTTCCCTTCTTCCTCTAATCCATCTTCAATTTCTTTTTGTCTTCCCAAGATTTTTGGAAAGTTGGCCTTGATTTTTTCTAATCATATAGGCATTTAGCTCGCCTTATGGTCTCCTCCAATGTCTTGGAATCATCATAATGTATTTTTTCACTGATGAATGATGGCAATCCACTCAAATACCTCTGAATATTAACTGTCTCATCCTTAATGAAAGAAACATACTTCAACAGTTCTAAAAACCTTCTCTCATATTCATCTATGGTCATACTCCCAAGCTTGATTTCAAAGAAATGTTTCATTTTCTTGTCATAGTATCTCTTTTTCAAGTATTTCTTCTCAAAATATTTCTTGAATTCCCTCCAAGTAACAATTTTCTCTTTAATGTGCTGCACCTGCACAATTTGATCCCGCCACATCGATGCCTTTCCCTTGAGTTGATAGATGGAAATTCTACCTTCTGCATGAGAAGAATAATTATGCAATTGAAAATACTTTCTCATGCCCAACAACCATGTCTCTGCATATTCATCCTTCTTGTGCTCACCATCAAATGTAGGAGGTTTTATTTTGTTCATTTCTCCTCGTAGCTCATCCACCCTAGACTTATTATGATTCCTGACAGGGGATGGACTTGATTTGTTGTGTGCCATCTTATTGAAATTCCTCAGGGAGTGATGGTGATCTGCTAACACTTTGGTTCTTATTTTCTCACCAGGAGACCTTTGACTTCCTGATTTGCTTGAGCCACTCTCCTTATCCAATTTATTTTCTATTATGTTCAAGATCTGCATTAAATTCATGTTGAAGTCCTCCTATTTCTCCTTGGCTCTCATAATCCTTTCATTATCATATTTATGTCTTTGGACATCCTTCTGTAAATTTTTAATGGTCTCTACCATATTCATGTTTTCATCCCTTCCTTCTCCGTGTCCATTGGAGTTTGTTCCTTCAATGCCCAAATGGAAATACATCCCTCTGATTTCATCTTCCTAGATGTAAGTCCCTTGTGCCTCTTCCATTACTCTAGACTCTATGTTGATCATGATCTGATCTAGTTGTTGTTAACTCTGCAAAATCTGCAGCCAACAAAACTTTGTCAGGCTAATTGTTTCAACAATTTCATAAAAATATGAACCATTCTGGTTCAATAATATATACGAATTATTTATTATGATTTCCCAAAAATTGAATGCCCCAATCAATTTTATGGGTGAATGATTATATTCTACTATCCGAGACCTTTCCAACTCTTGTTTCCTTGCTCAATCTTGAGTCTTGAGGAGAAAGTTATGGTTATTTGAAAATTGCCCATTAATTTTTCTGTTCATTCTTCAACTTGGCGCAACTCTGGGCTGTAAATATAAATTTTTGCACCTACTCCATCAGAATTTTTGTGGGATCTCCATTGGGTTGATTCATATACATATTATAGATACTCTTTCCAAGTTTCACTTTTTTCTGGGTTTCGGGCTGCTAGTTACAACGTGCTGAATTTATAGGCCAATTCATGTTTTTGGTCTGGAATGCTACAGGTACCTTATTTTCCATATTAAGAATTTTTAACATGCCCAGAAATTTAATTCATCTTTGAGACTGTCTTCTATGGTTCAATATATTTCCATTGACTACTCCCGCGCATCAATCAGATTCCAGAGTAGAAAGTTACGACTCTTTGAAGTTAGTTGGGTCTTAAAATTTACCCTCCACTATTTATGTTGTAAATTTCTCATAAAATCTCTGTTTGACGAATGATTTACACCATTAGAAATATCTCTCCGAACTCTTTTATTTGAGTTGCAAAGACACAATGTACCTAGGTAAACTTTATTCTTGTGGTTTTTGAGTAGTTAAAAATGCTCTTAAGGACCTCAAAAACGCGTTGCAAAAATATGACGTTCAAATAGTATTAAATGTCGTGGAATTCCGCTGGTTTTCCGATGTTGTTCACCATCCAAATGACTTCGTGTGCACAAATTTCAACTTGTACACCCATATTTAACATGCACAGAAACACCACAAGGTAATTCATGCTTTGCGCACTTATAACCACTATGCATCACTCCTCTGTCGCGCCAATAACTGGTGTGCACTACTTTTGTGTCAGGCGCCAATATCCACCGCGCAAAAATTTGGTTCTTGCACTATTACCTATTGCACACAATTTCTGTATCGCACGCTGATATTCAAAGAGAATTTTAGTCTATGCATTGTATCATGACAAATTTTAGTACGCCCCCACCGCGCACCAATACTCTACACACACCATTAACTAAACTGTCGCACGACAACATATACCCAAATTGCACGCACACCAACCAAACTCCTCTGCGCTTTGCCAATACTGTGCACACAATGTGAGCCATTATTATGTGTGTGCACACCGCACACACCTTATTATGCGTATGCACACTGCACAATGATAAATTTAGTGCATGCACCCACACACAAACATTTTTCCACGTGGTGCCAAAATTTAGTGCACGCAGCTGCACACCAACATTTTTTTGCGTGGCGCCAAAATTTAGTGCACGCACCCGCACACCAACATTTATCTGCGCGACGCCAAAATTTAGCTCGCACACTAGCACGCCAATATTTTACCATGAAGTGCCTAATTTTTACATATCACAAGATTTTTACTGCGCATCATGCATTTTTAGTGTGCCCACCTGTGCACATTCATTTTTATGCGCATCAATTCCTCGTGAATTCTGTTGCAGAAATTGGTGCTTTTGCTTAACTGTTTCCCAATTTCTACCATAGAGATTTTGCAACTATGAAATTTATTCAATTTAACCCCGATAGCACCCGTTCAACCTATGCAACAACAAATCGTTGAAGTTTGACATTTTTGGAACGTTTTTTTTTTTCCAAACTCAATTCACGAATTGAGAATTTTAATTACTAATTTCGATCCATCTATCATGGCTTCACTGTAAGTTCAAATTCGACCCATTCTAGGTCCAAATTCGCTAGAACAAATATTAAACCAATAATATCTCACCACTTGACCAAATTTCTCCATTTTCTCATGAATTTAACAACATAAATTGGGGCTTTTCTCAATTCCTCATCGTTACTTCTAAATTTTACCATGGATGCTCTACAAACTGAAATTTGGACACTTCAGAATCAATCCTCTATGAAATTTTTCTTCAAATCAACTTGCTTGGCCCATCGAGGCTCAATGTTGAAAACTAAAGCTCCAATACCATATTGTAACATCCCTGACCATCCACTTCGGAGCATCCTACGCCAAAGAATGCTTTTTTCTCTCTGCGGAACATACTGTAACATACCCGACATCCAATTGAGATATGCCATATAAATTTTCAAACTACATGCAATTAAAATATATACACACAGAAATATTGCAAAACTTTATATATTAAACGTAAACAGACAAATGCATTTTGTAATTGCACGAATTCATACTAAAATAACAGTAAACACATACATACAGCATACACAGGCAATACCCATAACTATAAAGACAGTTATAACCACACATAGGATAAACCCACAAAAATAAACATGTAAATAGTAATGCAACATGTAAACTTATCACACAATTGAAACTTATGTATATGACCCTAAATTGCACCATACATGCATACCTGGGATTAGGCCATCTCACTTACTATTTTTTCCAAGCCATCCCTGAGCAACTCTTCTTAAAAACCATATTTTTGAAGATGTACGCGCCCTGCAGCATTACTGCTCGCATACACACGCTTGCTGCACCACTACAACTTGTGTACATACACTAGTTGCATCATTACAACCTGTGTATACTCACAAAAGTTGTAAAAATTAAAAAGTTGCAAGGAATTCATTGAGATTACGGGCTATTGGGTAGTTTCCCAACTGTCCCACCACCTATAACCCGTCACCCAACCAAATAACCATCCTTTTGTCATATAAAATGAGGTGTTGGGGTCTCATTCCAAATCTAAGCATAAGAACAATGAAACTCTGCTTATTTCACTTTCCCCCCTTGCCCCAAGAATTTGCAACCACATTGTCAGTTTTGAGCCAGAATTCCCTATTCTTTCCTTTTCCCTCCATTGCAAGACTAATCCATTCCCTAGAGAGAGATGAAGAGTAGAAATATATGTGGACGCGTAGTTGGAGCTTGGTGAAGAGGAGCCCAGATCAGGTTCGAGGAGCAGTCATTGATCACATTGTAAGTAACTTTGTGAGATTAATAAAAAGGAATACTTTTTCTGTCCTGAATAGGATGTGTTCAATCTTTATGTTTGATTTATATTTGATTATGACATCTAACCCACTAATTCATATATAATATGCATGTTCATAGTTCTTTGTTTTTCTGTTTATGAATACAGGTCAGCCTTGGGAGGATACTTATAGTCGAGGAAAAACTGAACGCAAAAGGATCAACACTGGATGCGGATTTTAAGGTAGAGTTACCATATTTTTTTACCTTGTGTTTTATGCATGAATGTGGGGTGTATTTGGGGTAGTTGTTAAAAAGTAGAACACTTTATATGGTTAGCTCTACCTACATGTTGAGCCCTATTGTAGTCCATAAGGGGGTTTTCCCACTATAGCAGAATTGGCGACTATACTGGGGAAGCCTCTAGGGTTTTTAGAGGATATCATTTTGGGTGTTTTATTTGGTTTTGATTACCTTTCTGAGTTTTCTGTAAGTTTTTTATTCTTTAAGGGATTCTATTTTTCCATACCGGTACTCCCTGCCTTGTTAGCCTGACTGATAGTTTTCTTTTTGAGAAGTTACATAGGTGTACGCGGCCTGCAGTGGGTCTGCACGAGTACATACATGCCCTACCTTTAGACAAACAATGTACATACATAGGCTGCTTAAGTGTCATTTGCGTGCCTGTGTCAAGAAATTTTTTCTGAAAGAAGAGGCAGTCAACCTCTTCCTTGTTTGAAGTCATACTTCTCAGGGGTTTCTTGATCTAGTACCCGTCTCTGTTGTTACAGTCTGTAGCCTAGGTTTGACGACAGTTTAGCTTATCTTTATCAAGATTTCTTGTGTTTTCCTAGTAAGGGTTGGAGACGAGTTTGTGAGTCTTTTTTGATCATCTTGTTTAGTATCGTCAGTGACTCCCTGCGATCCACAGTATACCTGAAGTTAGTTTTTGGTCTTGTCCTGTCTTCACTTTTTCCCTTTTACTTGCTTTAGAAGAAAAGAAAAAGAAGTCATTTCAAGTTTCTGAATTTAAAGGATAAATTTTTTTTTTTTTTTTTCTTTGTCTGGTTAAGTAGTTAAGTTAGTTGTCTTTTCTTATCAGGAGAAAGAGTGATTGATTAAGTTATTTAGTGAATGCTTAGAACACTAAGTAGCTCATAGTCGAGTGAAATTTTGTTTTGGGTTTTTCTTTTAAAAGATCTTAGAAAAAGTAGTTACGAAAAGTTGGTAAAAGAGTGTAAATTTGCAAATCTTTATTTGTAAAAAAGAATTAGTTTGCTTTCAGTTTCATTTAAGGCTCTTCTTTTTCATATCTTAAAATACACCACTAGTTTCATTTTCATTTCCTTGAATTTAAGACAAACCACTTAAAATTAATGCTTAATTAAAATTTATTAGACTTTATGTTTGTAGGGTCCATCAAGTAGTCTAGGCTAGAGCCTTGATTTAGGTTGGAGAGGAAACTCTTCAAGGCTATAAAACAAACATACAAGTCTGAACTAGGGAGTGTGAAAATTCCAATAAACGTGAAAGTTATCTGGGACCCCCCTCTAACACAAGGGATAAACACGAGGTTGTGTGCGGAAAGGTAGTGATGATAAACCCTCCAAAGCTGGACCAAGCGTAGCGGGGAACACATATAGAGGACTTGTCTTGGGATTCTATTGATCACATTTTCCATGGAACTTCATGGGTCTTGAATCCATTCGAGGTCCTCATTCGTCTTCCAGAACACTTTCTTTCAATAACCTCGAGAGGTTTCAGGCTCGATACCTTGCTCATTGCAGTCCACCCGATAGTCGACTGTTCCCGCATGGTGACTATTCATGCACTGGAAACCTAGTTGCCTTTATTTTAGTGACTTACACAGGTGACTGTGGGGGTATACCATGGTACCTAGGACATACATCGGCCCACACTTTGTAGAGTATACCCAGAGGGTGATTTTGTACTCGAGTTTCACTTGCATGGGTAAGTTGTTGTAGTGTTGGCTAGTGTAACTGTTCTTCCAACTAGCTAGTGGTTTGATTTCTTTATCTCATAGGAACTCTTTCTAGTGTGTGCTGGATTTCAACGTTAGTAAAATCCCTAGTGTTTCTTTGATCTTCTCACAAAGTGGAATATCAAGAGCTTCGCCGGTCACGAAGGCTTCAGGGCCTGTCGCCAGTTGAATTGGATCCACCCCCGCCATCACGAAGGCGAAGACTTGACTAGCAAGGGTCATTTAAGGTGACCGGGCCATAGGAAACTATACTCGAGCCATCCCCAAGAGGAGAACATTCCAATCCGGAGGAGCCTACCTTTTCTGACCTCGAAATGGAAGATCTTGGGCCGTATAACTCTCTGATGACTGACTTATCAGCACCCATCATGGTACAAGTTGTCCGCCAAGGGTAACTCATCGCGAGCATCAAATAGTCTTGCAAGAAACAATGGAATAAAATGCTACTACTTCATCAAGGAGTCCTCACACTCCCTCTACGTATGCCACTACATGGGGAATTTCAACTCCTAACCCACCTTCGCCGGTCTAGACCACCATGGTATCTACTGCCTCTACTTTGGGAAGTGGTCTGATTTCATCTATGGCAATGATCAATGCTCTGTTCACCCAGAGTGCGAAAAGCCCTCCGTTCTCATACAGGATTTCTAGCTTTGATACAAAATATATCCTCTCCTACTCCACCCTATTGACCATGGGTCTGGGGGAAGGGAGCTCCAACACTCCTCTGCAAGGGTCCATGGGGGTAACAATTAATTCTCATCAACTACCGTCTCAGCCGGGGGCAACCCTAGTTTTGGATCACAAAATCCTGTGCAGGGTACTATTCCTGCATAAGGGGAAAACACCTCTCAAGGACCCTAGAATCCATTGTAGGGATCAATCCCCTCGTCAGGGATGCTGACCGGGGGAAACCCCTTCCATGGCCAATGGAACCCCGGGCAAGGCTCAGTACCTATGCCCATTAGATCGGCATGGGGCAACCCTTTCCAGAACCTTTGGAATACAATGTCAGGAGAAATCCCTTCCCAACCCTCAACGTCCATTTACGGGAGTGAACCGATGACATATTAAAAAGCGCAATATCCATATGCTGGCCACGACAATGGTATTTACCAGAACCCTGGTCAACAGCCTAAATTTTCCTAGAAACCTAGTGCCAGCCAAATTCTAGGTTACTTTTCTCTTGTACATACTCAACAGCCTAAGCTACCTTTTCTAGAAACATTGCATTTTCCAGATTTGTCAATATTGTTAAACAAACCAATCTGTCACGAACCGCATTGGCCTCCTATGCTGACCAAGTTTCCCTTGGACATTCCATAGTTTGAAGGTAAGCCTAACGAAGATCGAGGCGATCATGTGACCACCTTTAACCTATGGTGCTCATCTAACTCGTTGAGAGACGACTCTGTCCAATTGTATCTATTTCAATGCATTCTTATCGGGAGTGCCATGAAATGGTACATCGAGCTCGACCTCTAAAGATACTCTACTTTTGGCAAATTGGCAATGGTTTTTCTAAACCATTTTCAATTACCTATGAGATATGACGACGACACCGAATTGCTGGACAACTTTGAGAAAACAAAGTCTGACCATATCTCGGATCACATCCGATAATGGCGACGTCAGAAGAGTTTGATAAAAGTACCAGTTACACCAACATTCCTGCTAGAGTGGTTCCTTAAGTCTTTGGTACCTCAGTTATCCAAAGACGTTGCAATGTTGTGAGTGTTTTCTGAGGAAGAACCGATAATGAGATCTCAACAACTAGAACTAATATACTCTTAGTGTGGTTTACTTTACAAATTTTTGGAAGATGTGCCATGGTACATTCTTGACAAGATCAAACAAAAGTCTGGACCACATGCCGATGGTATCATTGGTTCAACACAAGAAAATCCCATTGATTAGTTGTCGAATCAATTGCAACAATTATCGATATAGCAGACAACAACTAGCCAAACCACTGGTTCAGCTGGTCTCCCTACTCAGATGTTGGATGTACATAGTGTGCAATCGACAAACCTGAAGGCCAAACAACAGGCATACGGAAATAAGAAACAATGAAAGAAGGGTAAGGAGGATAAGAAACCCACCAATAATACTGGTGGGGGAAATATAGAGAAAATAAATTTGAAGTATTTGTGTAACCTTTGCATGGAATACCACCTGATTCACCTATTCCCTCGGCTTGCGGAGGCCCATAAGTTATTGGCATAGCAACAGCCTATTGTGTTAATGAACCCATTTCCACATGGGAAAAATTTAACTCAAGCCTCTACAAACGCGAATGGGGGAAGTCAGGGATGCCCTTCATCGTCTAGTAATCCCTTGACCTCGAATGTTTGTATGTTGAAAGGTGATGCCCACATAGGGACTAGGACACACGATTACAGAATTCCAAACACTTCTAAGAAGGGTAAAGAAGCCTAAAACCCATATGTTCCTCTCTAGATCGAGAAGACGTTGGGAGAAACAATGACATGCATCTTGAAAGGGGCATTCAAGAAAGCTTCCCATAATCCAAGCACAAGGGTCACCTAGAACTACTCTGTGGTGGAGGATTTGCCATAAACCCCTTGCGCAATGTCTTCTTTGGAGGTCCTCCAGAGATGCCCTTCGTCGAGAAAGGATTTGTTAGTTTCCTTGGGATATGCTGAGACTTATAATCTGGGAGCGATCATGCTTGATACGACTAACTTGAAACCTCATCTCCCATAACACGTTGCGTTTCAGATAGTAGTGGCTTACACCATGAAATATTTTACCTAGAACATTTTCCGCATGGTGGTTGATGAGGGTGCCTTGTTGGAAGCCATTTCGCATTTTTATCCTATCCTTATAAGCTACCTACATGGGTGTTTTGGAACCCTTGATTCTCATCGCAATATTTTGAATAAAACAACACTATTATCTTGCACATTTGCACACCTGCCTTTTGTTCTCATTTTCACGACTGCAAGCGTGAAAACCGTGAGTTCAAAGTCATGTTGATGGCATTAAAATCATCACTGGATTATTATGGTTACTCTTGTCTATGTGTTCATTTCATTTCTAATTCAATAATGGTCACACAGTTGGCAAGACACCAAATCTTTACTCACTTTGCATTTTTAATATGACTTCATTTTATAAGTTTGTGATGCAATGGTATTCTAGTGATTGTGTTTGAGTCCTTGATACAATGGTGGTTTGGTGTTCTATTGTCTTTGGTCAAATTTCTTTGGTGCAATGTTTTGTTGAGAATGCATTAACATTATGATCAGACCCATGGTGCAATGGTTTTATACAATGCATAATTTTTATGGTCAAATCCTTGGTGCTATATTCGAAATATTGCTTTGTTTTAAACTATGAAAACACTATTGTTGTGCAAATATTTGGGTCGACGTATCATGGTTTTCAATAGTTGTTTGATCGACATTTTTTTTAACACACACCAATAGTAAATCACCATAGTGTTGTCGATTGTACATTCGATATGAATGTTCTGCATGGATTGTTTCATTCCACCACCCTCGCACACTTAGGCATTAATGCCCGCCTTCTATCCCGAGTTACCTCTGTTAGTTTTGGGGAAATCCCTGAGCTTGCGGTCCTGCGTATACCCTGTCCAAACCCTTTTTCGTTTACCCGGCTCACTGTGTGCTCTCTCCTATGGCACCTGTGGTGCGCATAGAACCTAATGGAAGCCAAACGCTCCTGCTATTTGACAATGCTCGCGAAGACCTGGAGAATAGTGGCTTGCTAGTTTTTATCCAAAAATTTGAGGGTTTCAACCTTACGGTCGCCCAACAATTCGCCCTCACGTTCGACGGATACAGGGCTAAGGACAGAGATATCCAACTCGAGCTAAATGAGGAATTCCTTAGCTCGGATACATGCTTACCAGCTAAAGGGAAGAGGTGGTTTAAGAATTCAAAAGTGGACGAGGTGTCATGGCCACTCCTATTCACATCGAGGAAGATTGTTAGTTGTGAGAGAGGTATGCCTGTCAGTACCCTCAAGTCCAGATGGCATGATCTTTTAGCCATTGTTAAGCAATTCGTGACTTGCAAAGGTCGTTATGGTTTGGTGTTCCTTTACCATCTTCGGTTGCTAATGAATTTCATATATTACCCTCTGAATATGCCACACTATCTCCTACGCATTACAAAATGTCCAAACGATTTAAGCATGAGAAGGCTGATAGCAGCCTTTTCCATCACTGCTTGATCAAAATCATTATTGTTCATCATTTGAAGCTTAGTGGTGACTATTTGCAAGCCTTCCTATTAAGGAATGGCTTTTCCACTCCCGAGTCTGTTCAAGTGGACAAGGTTGTGGTCACTGAAACCCTGGTTGGGCCAGCCGTGCCACCTCCTACCCTTCTACCCCCTGTCAAACCCTCGAACTGCCCCAACATTGACCTACCCGATACCATGGCCGACCTGTGTGCTAAAGACAATACTAAGACCGTCAAGAGGCCTGTAAGTAAGAAAGGAAAAGGTGATACTGGTGTCAATAGTAGGGGAAAGAATAATGCATGATGGATATCTAGATAATCCCGGAACAAGCCCAAACAAAACGTTGACCAGAAGCCTATTGTTTTGAGCGAGGATTCTGACTCTGAGATTGAATGCTTCTTGGCCGAGGAATACCCTTACTCTCATGGCCTCTGTTCTATGGAACCCTATGACTATGTTTCCAACCTACCTCTGTGCCTCAAGGATGATCCTAACTTCCTGGGAATTAAGCTTCACAGTGAAACCCCCGGTAATCTAAGAGAACCCTTGCCTATAATGCCAAGGCCCGATCAATCACTGTGTACTCAATGCAATTCTTGGATTGAACGTTATTACACCGATGTGCCCCTGTTGCAATCTAAAATTAAATCATTAGAGGAACGAGTTATAGTGTTGTCAAAAGAAAGAGACAGGCTATAAGACAACGAAAAGAAACAAAAGACTACGGGTTCTATTGTCTTCAGAAATGTTGAGACAACTACAACCTTTGTCAACTCAAAGTTATCCTGACTGAAACGTTTTCCTACAGCCTAGGTATGATTATTTCGACATCGATTTTGAATGATTTGGTTTGAACTAGCATAGCCTATCATGTTTTCTCTCAATTAGTTCTGTTTGTTTTAATATATTTAAAACGATTATGTTATTTTGATTTCGTTTTGAATTAGGTTTGCATTGAAGATTTGTTTGCTAAAATCGTATAGCTATGTTTTGATTGAACCGATTTAACACGATTTGATTTGTCTTGAATTAGTATAATGATTGTGTCAGCCCTAAGTTAGTTCGATTCAGTTTTGTTTGGTTTGATCCATAAACGATTCTA
>JZKD02S1232792.1:33039-45583 GCA_000966675.3 Picea glauca
ACTCATTGATCCATCTTCATCTATGCATTCTCATCAAGGAAAATACATAGTATATTACATCAATCATTAATCAATCAATCCTTTGACATCAATCAATCACTTGACATCAATCAATGACATCAATCAATCAAACCATTGGCATCAATGACAACATTATCCAACACATTTTCGCCCGTCAACATGCCTCCACATGCATGATGTCGTTGGTGTGTTGGAAGGCCATTGACAAACCCGTTTTGTCTCCGTCACCTACTATGCTTACCGCTTTCGATGGTCATTCATTCAGACCACATGGAATCATTCCTTCTTTTGCCATGAAGCTAGGAGGAAAGATTGTGTGCGTCGAAGTTGAAGTGGTCGATGCGCCTCTCAACTACAATATCTTGTTAGGAAGGAGTTGGACCTATGATATGCATGTAGTGGTCGCCACATTTTTTTGGGTCTTGTTATTTCCACATGAGGATCAAATCGTATCCATTGATCAATTGTCTTTCTTCCATCCTGATACTTCATTGGGGGCATCCACGGTCCTGATGATTGATAATCCATAGTCCAATGTCATCAATATAGGGGTTGGTTTATGCTCTCCTTTGATGGGTACCTTCAATTACCCACCTCCATATGGCGATGTTAAGTTCATAATGGCTGTCCTCGACTAGCCTAAGGCTAAAATATTTCAAGTGTCGTTGTTCTGCATGACTTACTTTGAAAATCCATGGACTCTTCCTTCTCCATCAACAACGATGGAAGGGACAAGGCATCATGGCATGGACATGCCTTTGTCCACGGTAGAGGTTGCATACTCTATAGTCCAAAAAGCTTCCACCGACCCTGATCCGACTCATGCACAGGAGTTAGATCCATTTTTCGAGCCTACCTGGGCTCAAGTTTCCCTCGCCACTATCGATTCCTTAGACTTGGTATTGCACTCTGATAAGGTAATTATAGAGGCATTGAATAGTCCAGACAAACCTTTGGATGATCTCCATCATAGATAGTACTTTCTCCCAGATTTAGGAAGAATTGAGGTGGGTGAATTCCTATTGAGTATAATTCGAGATAGGTCTTGTCTTATCAATCCTTTGGCTACGCACGTAGTTTACACTGAAGGTAATATGGAAACCATCGCTAAAATGATACCTATAAACATCTCCATAACCCATGGCATCATAGATAATTTCTTCTTCGGAGTGGCTTGCTCCCCCGAGGAGATTCAAATCTACACAAATTTATTTAAGGAATTCCATGACGTTTTTGCCTGGTCTTATGAGGAAATTCTAGGCATTGATCTAAGAATCGTCAAACATGAAATAACGACGTATCCTGACACTAAGTCGCTCCAACATAAGCTTCATCCATTAAATACTAAGAAATAAACAACTATTAAGGTGGAAGTAGAGAAACAACTCAAAGCCGATTTCATCTACCCCATTTAATTGACTCAATGGGTGTCAAATCCTATTTCAGTCAACAAAAAGAAGGGAACGATTCATGTATGTATGGACTTCTGTGATTTGAATAAGGCTTGTCCAAAGGATAAATTCCCCACCCCATTCATTGAACAAATTGTCGATGAATGCGTAGGCTATGAGGTCTTTTCTTTCATGGATGTTTTTTCGGGATACAATCAGATACAAATTAAGCCCGAAGACCAACATAAAACCTCTTTTATCTATCCATGGGGTGAATTTTCTTATCAAAAGATGCCTTTTGGCCTGAAGAATGCTAGAGTCACTTTTCAGCGAGCCATGTCTTTTGCTTTCCACGATCTCAGACACATAGTTGAGGCCTATCTCTATGATTTAGCATCACGATCTCGTAAGATAGATGATCATCCCATGCAGCTCCGACTTATATTTGAGCGATGTCACTACTATCAGATTCGCTTGAATCTAAACAAGTGAAGATTTTGCATGATGTCGGGTCATCTTCTAGGTTTCATAGTTTTGACAACAAGGATCATGGTCGATCCTCTAAAGATTGAGGTGATAGTTCAATTGCCTCCCTTGTGCACAGTCCCTCAGCTTCAAAGTTTACAGGGAAAAGCCAACTTTCTTCGACCTTTTATCACAAACTATGCCAAGATCACTAAAGGGTTCATGCGTTTATTAAAAAAGGACATTCCTTTCTATTGGGATGAAGCCGCTCAATGCTCTTTCGAAGTTTTGAAACACGCCCTCACGTCTACCCCTCTGCTTCAGCCACCCAATTATAATAAAGATTTGTTATTGTACTTGGATGCTGCATTTTCGACTATAAGTATGGTCTTGGTTCAGGAGGATGATCTGCTTGAAGAGCATGTGATTTATTACCTAATCCGAGGCCTGGTTGGACCAGAACTTAACTACTCCCATGTTGAGAATCTTGAGTTGGTAGTAGTCCATGATTTCCAATGGTTCCATCATTATATTCTTCTTCGTAAGACCACCATCATTCCTATTGTGAATCTGTTCCAATATGTGTTGACACGATGTGAAATCGGAGGAAAGATCATTAGATGGATTTTTATCCTCCAGGAATTTGACTTGGATTTTTTTTTTCTGCAAAATCTAAAACGTCATTGGTATTTGTGGAACTTATCTTGGAACTTCTGGTCGAGTCGGGTGATGTTACGCCTGAAGAATCACCAATTAAAGGAGATCTCTTTCTGATTTCATCTTCAGACCCTTGGTATGGAGATATACTATTATATCTCCATACTTTGAAGTGCCCTGCCTTTGCTTCTTGCGATGAACATCGACGTATATGCCATTAGGTGAAAAACTATCTCATTCTTGATGACACTTTGTATCGCAAGGTAGATTGCATCTTCTGTCAGTGTCTCACTCATGAATAAGTGGAAATTATGCTAAATGACTGCCACACTGGATCATGTGGTGGTCATTTTTTTGGGTTGGAAACAACCCGAAATATTCTACGAGAAAATTACTTTTGGCCAACGTTAATCAAGGATTGCATTGAATTGGTCAAGAAGTGCCACCTGTAATAGATCTTCTCTCGGAAGATGAGGGCACACCCCGCTCCTATGTTTCCCATCATTATAGTTGACCCCTTCACCAAGTGGGGGATTGATTATACTGCATGCCACCCCCCTTCAGCCAGGGGCACCATTATATCATCGTAGCAATATACTACTTCACAAAGTGGGTCGAAGCTATGCCAACGTTCAAAGATGATGGCAAGACAACAACTCTCTTTTTGTTCAATTATATAACAGAAAGGTTCGACATCCTGAAGAAGATCGTCACTAACCATTGAAGTCACTTACAGAACAAAATGATGTCCGAGTTAACATCAAATCTTGGGTTGAGGTAAGAGCATTCATCACCCTATTACCCACAAGAGAATGGTCACGTGGAAGCTGTGAATAAGTCTCTCAAGACTATTCTGCAGTGAACGATCAATTCGGCCAAGTCAAATTGGCATTTGATGTTGTACTCGATATTGTGGGCCTACCAAACATGTGTAAAGATTGCAACTGGTTTCTAACTTTTTCAACTCGTTTACGAGCTGGAAACAGTATTGCCAATAGATTACCAGATCCCATCTCTAAAGTTGGAAATACAGTTATTTCCAGACACTTCACCGCTTGAGGAACACTTATTATATCTCGAGCAACATGATGAGCAATGCCGTGAATTAGCCTTGGATAACGAGGCTCACAAGCATAAATTCAAGTGTCAATATTATTGGTCTATTTGTCCTCGAATTTTCTCTGAAGGCGACCTTGTCCCGGTCTATGACTAAGATAAGGATCCCCTAGGGGTAGACAAGTTTAAACCTATGTGGCTCAGACCTTTCATCGTGAAGGAAGTAATAAAGAAGGGCACTTATCGTCTAGTTGAATTTAAAGGGAAAGATTTGGCAGAGCCTAGAAATGGGCGCTACCTCAAGAAGTGTTACTCGTAGGTGGGTCGCCTTGGGTGATTTCTTGTACATATGTATAGTTCTTATACAGTTTAGTTTTTATCTTCTTTTTTTATGGACGTGTCATTTTTGATGTCATCTTTTTCACTGTGGCAGATGTCAAGTGAATCATAGGTGTTCATTGGGTTCATGGATGGCGCCAACCGACACACTTGGAGGCTTGCTTCCGCAGCTTGGGTGATCTTCACACCTCAAGGCTAGTTTCTATATTCTGGAGGTATCTATTTAGGTGACGCCACAAACAATGTCGCCAAGTACAACGCATTAATAAAGTTTCTTCATGATGCTTTGTTGCATGTTATCTCTCACCTCCGAGTCTTCTTAGATGCACAACTCGTTGTGTGCTATAGTGGGAAAACCCCCTATGGACTACACTAGGGTTCTAAAGTGAAGGCAGAGTTAACCATCTAGAAAGTCTCCTACTTTTAACAACTATCCTGACATTACCCCACAATCATACATAAAATATAAAGTATAGGGATCTGGTAGGCTTACCTTAAACTCCGTGTTCGGTGTTGATCCATTTGCACTCAGTTGTTTCTCGATTGTAGATATCCTCCCAAGGCGAACCTGCATTCACCAAAAGACAAACAAGAAACTAAAAGCATGCATTCTATATATGGATTATTGGGTTAGATATCATAACAAAAACAAAAATAAATCATGAAGATTGAAGACATGATTGGAGGGATGGAAAAAGTATTTCTTTATATTAGTCTCACAAAGTCGCTTACAATATGAAACCGACAACTACTCCTCAAACTCGGTCTCGGGCTCCTCTTCACCGTGCACCAACTGATTCCACGTATTCTTCTCCTCTTCAGTTCTCTCTAGGGAAATGGCAAGGGTTTGCAATGGAGGAAAAAGGGATGAAAAAGGAATTCTGGCTCAAACTCACAATGTGGTTGAAAAATATTGGGGCAAAGGGGGAATACTGAAATGGGTAGAGTTTCTTTTCTCTCGTGCTTTGTTTTTTGAATGGGACCCCAACACCTTCTTTTGTAGGCCAAAAAGGTAGCTATTTGGTTGGCTGACTGGCTATGGGAGGTCAAAAGGTTAGGTAACGGCCCAAAAACCGGTATCCCTTTGCAATTTTTTATTTTTCATGCTTTTTGTGAGTGTACGAAGGCTGTAATGGTGCAACAAGCATGTGTACATGGGAAGTAGTGGTGCAGGGCATGTACACCTTCAAAAAATGGTTTTTAAGAAGAGTTGTTCAATGATGGATTGGATAAAATAGCAAGTAAGATGTCTTGATGCCAGGTATGCATGTCTGGTACAATTTTAGGGTTATAACAGATGCCCCCTAATGTGTAAGGTCAGAAGAGCATCTGATGGATGAAATACATTACAAATATCCACCAACGTACTAAGAGAGTGAGCCCAGAGACCAGAGTTCAGGAGGTGCCATCTACAAAATAACAATTTGTCTCACCGAGGTGGTCATACCCATGTTCGGGATAAAATAAAATCATGGTTGCCAATCAAATACACTACAGATCCATTTCATATAATTATATAAAGTGTAGTTGCGATAAATACATAGCGGATCTACATCTCAAAATCAAAATATATGCATGTATAGTATCCATCTTTAAAAATCTAATGATGCCTGATGGCTAGAGATGAGGCCTTCAAAGATCAAGCAACAACTTCGAGATCTTCAAAACTTGGGTAGGAGTGTACTATCAGTGTACGACTTCACTACCCATAGGTCTTCGACGACTCATCGGGAATAGACAAGACGATCTTGGTGATCACATAGAGAACTTCATTGATTTTGAACAAGGACTTGATTGGTCTTTCAGGGTGGTTGGGCATGAGGACAAGAGACAAACTGCAAAAGGGCCGACTCAAGTTTAGTAAAAATTCCCTTGGACAAAAGAACGACAAATGATGAGACTCAGGCAGCATGGCATTGACATAAGTTCACAATGTAGGAGGCAACATGAACTCTCCATGTGTTTGGAAGGATAACCAAATGGAGGAGGACACAACTCTATGTAGCAAGAATAGCTTCCTAAGGACATATTAAATCCCAGAGCTTGACAAACAAACAGGAGGATGTGCTTTTCCCAAGGGTGACTCATTGTGCTGCCAACAAAAATAAAATACTTTACCCTTCCTCTTTTTGGGGTATATTTGATTTTTTTTTTGTCTTTTTCAATAATTTTGGAAAGCTTGAAAAATAACAAAAAAATTCTACATTACAAAGGAGGAACGAGTGTCGCAGACATACTAGTTCCAAGCGAAAGGAACACACTGATGCTCAGAGAAAGGAGACATATGCAGGAAAAGGACACTCAAGAAAAATCCTCCATGGGTCAAGGTGTCAAGACGCAGAGGCAAAGTGCTACACGACTTGCGTATAAGGCATGCTTCATATGGTTTAGTTGAGAGCAACATGGAGCTGACATTAGGCCAAAGACGCAGGAATGAAAAAGCAATTAATAAGACACAATGATAGCATCCTTCGATGTAATTTTAACGATCCTAGAGAAGGTAAGCTCAACGCTTTTTCATTTTTAGAGAGTCTGCAAAAGCGTAAAAGGAGACTCCACTGGGGTGCCTTTTCGAAGGTAGTCTAGTCGGTTCGAAAAAGGGGTAAACTAGCACTGAAAATACATCTATTCAAAAACATTTTAACAAGTGCGACAAAGACAATATCACTCGACAATCTTTTCATATTAAAGGAGTCTGAAAAGAGCTTAACTATGGACTCCATAAAGGATGTTCTTCTGGACCAATTTAACGAGTGTGAAGGAACAAGGTCACTCGATGATCTTTTCAATTTTAGGGAGTCTGAAAAGAGATTAACTATGGACTCTGTGGGGGATCCTTTTTCGTAAATTCAGTCCCTCATACCCAAAAAATGGTTAAAATTATACTTGAGAATACTCTTCTAACGAACCGAAGCTCCTAGAGTATACCTTTGTTCGTACAGTTGACCGTTCAGACCGAAAAAGGGGTAAACTACCACTGGACAGACGTGCCTTCAAATTTTAGTTTGGCGAGCGTGAAGGGCAACAAGATCGCTCAACAGTATTTTCATGTTTAAAGAGTCTGAAAAGGGCTTAAAGAAGACTCATCTTTGTTTGGGAGTCTCAAGGGTGAGGTCAAGAGTGATGATGAATCAATGCAAATGAGGCTCCAAACTCATAATTAGGAAAAAATCAAAAGGACTCCCGAGCCTATAGTCATTAACGACGGCATGGATGCCAAAAAAAATGAGGATCTAACTAGGGAATCCATGAAAAGGTAGGCTCTACCACTAAATTACAACACTTCTAAATAAGCCATGATGGTTCTATGTCGCAACTCGGTGGGGTCGATCCTATGGTGAAGAGAAAAAAGACAATGAGATGCCGAAAGTGGAGGTGGAAACCTAACTTAGATTCAAAAAGTTGGAAAAACAACTTTTTACTAAAGGAACTTTAAAAAAGACCTAACTCTCAAAATTTTTCCCAATACCAAAAGTAACACTTATCATAAAATCCCATAAGAAACTCAAGAACCATACTTAAACGATTTTCAAGCCAGAAAAAACGACAAAAGGGTTCGAAAAAATGACAAAAAGGGCCAAAAACTTCTATAAATAGAAGTTTGGCAGCTCAATATCACCATTGTGAATTAAGAATTGACCAAAAATTCAAAAACACCCCTTTTCTAAAAGAGTTGATTCCGGGAACTTCAGAGGACGAAACGAACTTCCACTTAGACTAAGTAAGTAGAAACAGTCTCCTCTTGCATTTATATACTTTCCTTTTGCATTCAATTTGGTTTTGGGGGGGGCGCACACCTCTAAAAAAGGTCGGCTCTACGTGTACACGGTCTGTCTTAGGACATCCTGCATATTCCCGCATGCAGAAAACAATTTTCCCACGTGAATACGCGACTGTGTCCAATACAGCCCACGTACACCCTCCAATATGTGGAAATTTTTTAAAAAGCAAGATTTTTGACTCTCTTTTGAACTTGTTCTTTTGCAGGATATATGTCCATTGGAGAGAAAGGGAGCATGAAGACATTGATTCTCTGGTCTTAGAATAGCCTTCTTCTCTTCTCGTATTAGCTCAATGTGGGTTGTTAAAATTATTCAAGTGTCCACTCATGAGGGCACAACCTAGGCTGCTGAACTCCTTGGTAGATTATTGGCACCTGGATGCTGAGGATTTTATGATCGAGGGATAGTCATTGAATCCAACGACTGAGGATATTTATTTTCTGACTGGCCTCAAAAGGAGAGGGGAACCAATCAACCTTCTCTCTTTTCCTCTTGGGCCTCACAACATAGCCGAATTGATCGGTCCACACTGCGAGGCTGGCACAGATAAAATGGGTTCTCAGGTGCCGATCCACAAAATTTCCAACCTATCACTGCAAGTGATAGTTTTACCTATTGGGAGGATCAATGGATTCATGGCCTTACATTAGGCCTCCCGGGCGCACATGCATTATGTGATATAGTGGTTAAGTGCACGAGTGTTTGACTGGAGCACAACCATGCTGGAATGCATGAAGAGATAGCTGACAGAGTGTCGTGTGAGGGATAACAAAAAATTTGGGTTCATGACTGTTTTATGTTCTTTCTTCTTCGAGAGGGTACCTAGTCTTAGTCCATGAGAGACATTACAAGGGCATGAGGTCTCCCTCCCAACATTATGTATATGGGCAGTGTTGTTTTCGCGACAGGGCGGAGGGAGGACCATTGAGGCCTTCAACGATGCTTTCTTTGACTATTGGTCTCGGTAGATTCCAGCTATAGAGGACTACCCCTATGCCAGGATTAACTTCTCCAGGGATCCTGGCATGCTCGTACCTCCTGGAGCAGAATGAGGAGAGATAGGTATGTTTGTTTTTTTTAATTTTTATTTCTTTTTATATATATCATTTTTTTTATGTGTACCAGAGTATCTGACGACTATGTATCTGTTATGTACAAATGTGGGACTAGTGCGTCTAGCAGACTTCTCAAGGACCAGGCGACATCCTCGACCAGAGGCAGGACCAGCCACAACCACTAGACCAACAAAAATAGCAGGGGGACTTCTAGCCAGAGAGGCTGAGAGAGTATTGAGACGGGTGGAACATAACCTCACTGCACTCACTCATATAGTCCCTATGAAAGAGATTGAGGATATCCCATTTTCGATGCAACCTCATGTAGTTGTGGTACCACGGACCTAGTTCCAACTCTTCCGGCATTTGGAAAACATTGTTGTTCACTTCAGGAGGGCCAACAGGCCCCGCCCTTAGCTAGGCTATACTATTCACGTGCCGAGGGAACCTTTTGTATATTTTTGAGGGAATAAGCCCCATGAATCTTACTGTACATATATTTTTTGAGGCACTTGCATCCACCTATTTACTCTTATACTTTCGATATATATATATGTGTATTTACATATTTTTATGTCTTAAGGATTACATTTATTTACAAATGTATTTACATGTGTGTGTGTGCTTTTTCTTACATGTGTGCAATATGCCAATCTAATACATGATTAGCTAGAGTATCCATGATTTGATTCAATCTCCTAGGAACATGGATATACATAATGTAATCAAAGCTTCGTTATAAGAGACGTACCCTAAGGAACTATCGGTGTAGAGTAGGATCGTAAATGCAGTAAACCCTATTTAACTGGAACACAACCAACTGAGTGTCTAAGTAGATCCAGAGGTGAGAGATACCATGTGACAAAGCATCACAAAGAAACTCTAAGACCACGTTGTATTCGACAACATTTTTTGTGGCATCGCCTAAATAGAAACCTCCGGAAGATAGCAACTGGCCCTGAGGTGTGAAAATCACCCAAGCTGTGGAAGCAAGCCTCCGAGCGTGCCGGCTAGCATCGTCCACAAACCCAATGAACACTTTTGATTCACTTGACATTTTCTAGAGTGAAAAAGATGACATAAAAAAAGACACGTCCATAAAACCAAAAACACAAAAACTGAAAAGAAAATGTATAAGAACTATACATATGTACAAGAATTCACCTAAGGCAACCCACCTACGAGTAATACTTCTTGAGGTAAATCCCATTTCTAGGCTCCGCCAAAGCATTTCCCTCAAATTTCACCAGACGATAAGTGCCCTTTTTAAGAACCTCCTTCACGATGAAAGGTCTGAACCACATGGGTTTGAACTTGCCTGCCCCTAGGGGATCCTTATCTTAGTCATAGACCAGAACAAGGTCGCCTTCAGAGAAAATCCGAGGATGAATGGACCGATCATATTGACACTTGATTTTTTGTTTGTGAGTCACGTTTGCCAAGGCTGCATCCCAACGCTGCTCGACATATAATAAATGCTCTTCAAGCGGTGAAGTGTCTGGTAATAACTATACAACCAAATTTAGAGACATGATCTGACACTCTATAGGAAAGATTGCTTCCAGAATGTAAACAAGTTGAAAAGGTGAGAAATTGGTTGCATTCTTAACAGACGTTTGGTAGGCCCATAATGTCGCGTACAACATCAAATGCCAGTTTAAATTGGATGAATTGATCATAGAATAGTCTTAAGGGATTTATTCACAGCTTCCACCTGACTGTTTTCTTATGGGTAGTAGGGTGACGAATGTTCCTGCCTCAACCCAAGATTTAACGTTAACTTGGACATCATTTTATTTTGAAATTGACTGCCATGGTCAATGAAAATCTCTCTCGGGATGTCGAACCTTGCTATTATCTAGTTAAACAAAAAGATAGTTGTTGTCTCACCATCATCTTTAAATGTTGGCATAGATTTGACCCACTTCGTGAAGTAGTCTACTGCTACGATGATATAACGGTGCCCCCTTGCTAAAGGGGGGTTGCATGTAGTGTAATAAATCCCCCACTTGGTGAAGGGACAAACTGTGATGACGGGAAACATGGGAGTGGGGTGTTCCCTCATCTTCTGAGATAAGATATGAAACGAGTGGAACTTCTTGACCGATTCAACACAATCTTTGATTAATGTCTTCCAAAAGTAACCGGCTCGTATAATATTTTGGGTTGTTGCCAAACCAGACAAATGACTTCCACATGCTCCAGTGTGGAAATTGTTAAGCACTATTTCTACTTCTTCATGAGTGAGACACCGACGAAGGATGCAATCTACACCTCGATGATATAGAGTGTCCTCGAGTATGAGAAAGTTCTTGGCCTGATGGCGTATACAATGACGCTCATCATGAGAAACAGAGGTGGGGAACTTCAAAGTTTGGAGATATACTAGTATATATCCATATCAGGGGTTCGAAGATGTGATAAAAGACATGTCTCCTTTAATAGGCGTCTCCTCGAGTATAACATCACCTGATTCGACCAGAAGTTCTGAGATGAGTTCTACGAAGAACAACGAATTTTTGTATTTTGCCGAAACAAAATCCAAGTCAAATTCTTGGAGGATAACTATCCATCTACTGATATTTCTGTCGATTACACGTCATGTCAACACGTATTGAAACAAATTCACAATGACAATGATGGTGGTCCTATGAAATAGAATGTAATGACGGAACCGTTGAACAACATGAACTGCTGCCAACACAAGTTTTTCGACATGTGAATAATTGAGTTCTTGTCCAACTAGACCTCGAATCAAGTAATAAATCACGTATTCTTCAAGAAAATCATCCTCCTAAACCAAGACCATACCGATGGTCAACTCCACAACGACCAAGTACAATAAGAAATATTTATTATAATTGGGTGGATGAAGCAGAGGGGCAGACGTGAGGGCGCATTTCAATGCTTTGAAAGAGCATTGAGTGGCTTCATCCCAATGAAAAGGAATGCCCTTCTGCAGTAAATGCATGAAACCCTTTGTGATCTCAGCATAGTTTGCAATGAAACGCTGTAAAAATTTTGCTTTTCCCAGTAAAATTTGAAGTTAAGGGACTATGCATGGGGGAGGAAAATTAACTATCACCTCAACCTTTAGAGGAATAACCATGATCCCTGTTGTAAAAACTATGAAACCTAGCAGACGAACCGACGTTACGCAAAAACTTCATTTGTTTGGATTCAAGCGAATCTTGTAGTAGCGACATCACTCAAAGATAAGTCAGAGGTGTGTGGAATGATAATCTATCTTATGATATCGTGATTTTAAATCATCAAGGTAAGCCTCGACTATGTGTTTGAGATCGTGGAAAGCAAAAGACATGGCCCGCTGAAAAGTAGCTCCAACATTTGTTAGACCAAAAGGCATCTTTCGATAAGCGAATGTGCCCCATGGACAAATGAAAGCGGTTTTGTGTTGGTCTTCAGGTTTGATCTGTATCTGATTATATCTTGAAAAACCATCCATGAAAGAAAATACCTCACAACCTGCGCATTCATCGACTATCTGGTCAATAAATGGCATGGGGAAATTATCCTTTGGACATGCCTTGTTCAAATCACGGAAGTCCATACATACGCGAATCATAGCCTATTTTTTCTTGACTGGTATAGGATTTGACACCCATTGACTCAATTGGATGGGGTAGATGAAACCAACTTCAAGTGTTAGGATATTTAGACACTTAGGATTTAGTTAAGATCTACTTGGTCTAATATGTCGTTAGGTAAAAGTGTGTTTCTTTAGTATGCATTAGTATGCATTTGTAGTTAGGCAATC
>JZKD02S1232792.1:72576-82742 GCA_000966675.3 Picea glauca
TGGATGGGTAATTCATTTGATTAGTGTATTGCATTTGATTGTAGGGGGGGTAACTCATTTGATTGAAAGAAGAATAATTATTCCAACAATTAGAAGATGCAAATGGCATGTTAGAATTCATACCTTGTTCCCGTGGTTGCCATTGTCTCCTTTGTGTCATCAAATAGACAGCTTTAGCTTCTTTGTCCATTGGTTGTAATGCTGCTTTGATCCCTGGTAAAGATGGCCAATTTTGGGTATCATGATCTTTATCACAGATAGTGTAGTTTGGCTTTTTGTCCAGTGGAAATTCTCTTCGTGGGTGCTTATCTCTGCATTGAGAACAAAAGATGGACAAAGTTGATTCTGTTTCTTCTTGCTTTTTCTTAATCTGTAGGGTATCCATTTGTGAGGCAAAAGATCTTAACATTTCAGTTTTAAAACCTTCAAGTAAATTACCTATCTCAGCTCTTGTTTCTCCCCCGCTGGCTGATTTTTGGACTCTTGAAAATGTCGTGTCCCTACTGTTTGATTTTTTTCTTGAAGCTCCTCTTGAACATATTTTACATAAATTAACAATTTCATCGTATGATTCCTTAGATATGTCCCCTTTCCCAAGCATATTTAGCATATCCAGAGAGTCATCCCTTACTCCTTTTAATAATATAGTTTTAAGAATGTCTTTACTTACATTGGGGTGATTGGATCTTTGTATATTGTATTGTATCCTTTCCACAGAGTCCTCCATATTCTCATCTTCTTTCTGCATCATCTTAAATAGCTCCTCCTTCTTTTCCCTTGTTTGGCAGTAGTCCTGGTATTTGTTCAGGAATTTCTATTTCATTTGGTCCCATGTTGTGATTACATGGCTTCCAAGACTCATAAACCATCTTAGTGCATTTCCTTTTAGTGTTATTGAAAATAACTTTAATTTCTGAGCATTAGAAACGTAATCATAACTTATGCATAATATGTCAAACTCAAAAAGAAATTCATCAGGATCCTATGAAGATAAACCATGAAAATTAGGTAATGATGAGAGTGGAATGTTTTTCATGGGGGCTACTCCTCTAGGGAGATTGCCAATAGGGAATCCTAGTGTAGAGAAAAAAAATTCATATTTTACCTCTCCTTAAGGACCTGCCTGTTCTTCGTGATGCAATTCTTCATTGTACTCATCCATGTTTTCCTCTGTCCTCTCCCCTGCTGCACTTGCTCTGTCCTCAATGTCTCCTATTGGCTTTTGGACTGTCTTAGGACTCCAAACTTCTTTTCATGTTCCAAAAATTGCTTGAAATGAAGGCTGGGAGTTTTGTTTTCGAAGGTTTGGTCGTTGAGTAGCAGATTCAGACTTTGATATAATCTTGTCAATGTAAGTCTTTCTTCCTCCTTTTCCTTTTCCCTTGCCACTTGTAGGGTTAGTGTCTTTGGGGTCTTTCATGCAATCTTTTTATCTAAAAAAAAAAATCATAAGTGCTTTTGAAATCTATAGCTACCTTCCCCGGAAACGACGCCAAAATGTTGGTCACTATTATTGCTTAATTAACTCAAACAATCAAGTGCTACATAAATTGTCAACCCAGGGAAGTCTGTTTATTTCAAATATAACCACGCACTATATATGCTCAATTCCAAAAGAAACTTAGAGTTGCAGTAAAGGAAACTATATTAATCACACTTGCCTTGAATGAACTGAAGTTCTGACTTGAATTACAGGAAAACAACCTACCTATTGCAGATCTGTAAAGATGAATCTAAAGAATCCTGGATTACATTAAAATAACAATTGCAACAGGAAAGAATAATTGTTCTGTAACCAGAGAATGTGACCCTTACTCTCAAACATAACTTCAACACCTTATTTCTGATGAACACACTTTCATGGAAGCAACAATGTGGAGAAAGCTAACTCTATCTAGAAGAGAACAGGGCCATCTAATTCCTTCCTTTCTAAGCAGGAACCCTAAGCCCTATTTCTGATAAGCACACTTGTGAAAAATAACTGAAATCTACAGAGAACATGACCTTCTGATCTCTTCCTTTCTAAGCAGAAATCCTTAACCCAGTCTCTGGCTAGCACACTTGTAGAAATAATTGAAATCTACAGAGAACAAGATCTTATGATCCCTTCCTTTCTGAGCAGGAACCATTAACCCAGTCTCTGGCTAACACACTTGCAGAAATAATTGAAATCTACAGAGAACAGGATCTTCTGATCCATTCCTTTCTGAGCAGGAACCCTTAACCCAGTCTCTCACTAACACACTTGTAGAAATAATTGAAATCTTTAGAGAACAGGATCTTCTGATCCCTTCCTTTCTGAGAAGGAACCCTTAACCCAGTCTTTGGCTAACACACTTGCAGAAATAATTGAAATCTACAGAGAACATGACCTTCTAATCCCTTTCTTTCTAATCAGGAATCCTTAACCCAGTCTCTGGCTACCACACTTTCAGAAAAAATTCAAATCAACAGAGAACAAAATATTATTATCCCTTCCTTTCTGAGCAGGCACCCTTAACCCAGTCTCTGGCTAACACACTTGCAGAAAATCATCACACAAGATTGCTGCTAAAAAGGATTATAAACTTTGTGAAAATAAACTAAAGTTCTTAACAAGACAGAGTTCAGTAGTGTTTCAACAAAGCAGAATTCATTAAAAGTAGTGTTTCAGCAGACAAAAGTTAATCAAAGCATAAACATAGATTTTACTAACACACTCTAAAACTAACAGGTGAATCTTGTGAAGAAGGTGGGCCCTCCCTTCTCACAAGATTCCCCTGAGACGAAAAAGCTTGAGAAGGATGCTCAAAACAGTTTTGTATTCATCTATCAATGTATCATATTACAATCTGAAATTGAAGTACGTCCCTCTCTCTGAAGCTTTCTCAATACATAAAACTTGGATCCTTTGAATGGTGATTTCCCCTTATTTAAAGAGGGAATCCCTTTGATACAATTGATCAAAAATTACAATGTGTATCTGAGTCCTATTCTTAGTCAGATCGACTTTCTAAACCAGAATATGATGTCCTAGTCTCGCACAACAGAATGCTATTGCAAGTACTGAATGAGATGTTGTTGTTACGACTGGAGTAACAGTTTCTTCTCGTTGATGCTGATGTTGTTTCAGCATAGCAAATCGCGAGCTGTTTCAGCCATAGGATTTGCGCTTTGTTGTAAGGTTGTTGTTGACCGCTGACTGTGTAACGACTTCCTTTGTGTTTCAATGTCATCGATCCTGGGCTGTGTAACGGTTTTGTGTTTCAGCATTTGCAACTTTGGACTGTGTAACAGCTCTGTGTTTCAGCATTTGTGACCCTGGACTCTATAACAACTCTGTGTTTCAGCATCTGCGACTGTGGATTGTGTAACATCTCTGTGTTTCAACATCTGTGACTCTAGACTGTGTAACAGCTCTGTGTTTCAGCATCTGTGAGTGTGGATTGTGTAACATCTCTGTGTTTTAGCATCTGCGACCCTGGACTGTATAACAACTTTGTGTTTCAACATCAGGCCTCAAATGCTAATCTGCAGTTTGAACTGCTTCAGTACTTATACATTTCTAATCAATGGTTGAGTACGAGAATGATGTAAAATATTATGCAAAATAGATTAAATGTATATTAATGAGAAGGGGCATTTGTATACCTTTGGAATGATCAGATAAAGTGATAGTATGATTTTAAATGTGGGTAATCAAGAGTGTAATAGTGGAAAAAAGTATATGCAAAAAGGTACATTGTGTGGTCCTAACAATGACAAGACATAGCCACGACCAATACAAAGTGGATCTATGTAACAGTATATGTTTCATAGTTCAAAAGAACTCCTTTGCAACCTGGGAAAAGTATACATAAGAGTGATGACACTCAACCCAGGTTATTCTTACTGATCCTAATGCAGTATGAATCTAACCATGCGAATAGATGTCCTGATGTTGAACATGGCAGAAACCACCTGATTACCGGTCAATGATGTAAATCGTTAACAAGCGCAAGGGAAATCACCATTGATGTCAATGATTCCCAAGGTACTCTAGTACATACTGATGAATGTGAATGAATGAGATGAAGTCGAACATCCATCGAATCATTCGATAATAGGTCAATGATGTAAAACCACTATCAGACACGAGGAGGCCTTCCATTGAGGCATGCAGGTCCCAAGGTACTAACTGGTTTATAAGTCTGAGTCCTTAAAGAATGTATTTAATTCGACAGGAATAGACTCGTCGAAGGGGGGCCTTGATGTATCCCCCATCAACGACATGAAACATACACAGAGATGTAATTGGTAGATCGAACAAACATGGACTGACACGGGTATTAAAACATGATATTTGTGATGGATGACTCTTGAGGCAGATACTTCCCTTGAACACTGAGGCACATCAGTAGAAACTTGACTTGGACCAAAACTTGATGATGTCGTGGATGCTGTGACTTTTGTCAGGTGACCCAAAGGAGTAAAAGAAACTCAGAGGATTGGCTCGGTGTAGAGGTTCAACGGATTAAAATGCGTGCAAAGACAAAGTTCCATGTTCAAGGGCGACTGTAAGAGTTACTAGTAGTGTTCTCAAAAACTGCTTGGCTAGCTTCTTTCAATTCCCCCCCATCCAGATAGATGAGTACCTCTTTTTAATTTAACGAGCTCGAGGAGGGTTACGCATGCTCGATATGACTCACCTTCGGTAAGTGCCTCTTCCTTTGTTTAACAAACTGGAAGAAGTAAGGGTTCGGTCCCGTATGGGCCCTTCAATGTATGATTGTTTAACGAGTCCACAAAAGCTAAACTTAGTGGCTTTTCATATTTTAAAGAGTTTGAAAACAACTTAAAGATGACTCCAATGTTGTCCTTTTTTGTAATGTTAGTTTTGCGAGGCCGAAAAAAAGAAAAATTATCACTTGAAATACGCCATTTCAAAGCTTTTAATGAGTTGGAAAGGAAGCAAGATCACTCAAAAATCTTTTCATGTTTAGAGAGTCTGAAAAGAGCTTAAAAACGACTCCAAGGGTTTCCTTTTTCATTTATCCATGCGGGTTTGAAAAAGAGATAAAAGTTTACCCGGATGCATTCTCATGTATATAGGAGCATGAGAAAGAACAAATACTAAGCTCAGTATGACTCCAGCTTGAAAGCTAGTGGCTTAACTCCAGAATGATCATCAAAGGCTGAAGACATGCCCTCCAAGCTTCATTACATTCACCGACTTTGAGGTTGTCACCAATTTCTCTACTAGATGAGAAAAAGGAGAAGGGTGGATGAAAAGAAGGTTCAAGAGAAGTGTCTGTTTCATTTTTTAACGAGATTGACACGGGAAAAGAACTATGCTCAGGGCTCCAGGTTCAATCCCCAGATTTTTGTTTCATTTTTTAATGAGATTGCTACAGAGAGGAAAACTATGCTCAAGGCTTTGTTTAATTTTTTAAGGAGTTTTCCACGAAGAAGAGAAACTATGCTTGTGACCTCTGTTTCATTTTTTAACGAGCTTGCTATAGAGAAAAAAAACTATGCTCGTAGCCTCTGTTTCATTGTTTAACGATCTTTCTACAGAGAAGAGAAACTGTGCTCGTGACCTTTGTTTCATTTTTTAACGAGCTTGCCACAGAGAAGAGAAACTATGCTCGTGGACTCTTCTTTATCATGTCTTTCAAGAAAATAACACTCTGGAAGAACACCATGTCAAGGGACAAAACTCGGTCATGGCTTCCAAGAGATATTTATTGGATGGAAGAAAATCACTCTGGAAGGAACATATGTCGAGGGTCGCGATAGGGGTAAGGATATCAGGATCCAATAGCCCTACCGAAGAGATCACCATGTCAACTACTAGATGAAAATCATCATAATTTGAAGTCATGGGAGATAACGCCACATAATTGACATGCGACGGGGGCGATAAAATCGTCATATAAGAACCGTTGAGGGAGGTAATCCAGTTAGGACCGATGAAGGAAAGTTGATTAATAGTCACAATTATTCCATCGTGAGGGAAATATATCACATGGAAAAGAGTGGACACAATAGATTTCATGGAATAGAAATAATCCCACCCAAGTAGTAAAGCGAAATCCAAGGGGTCTCGGACTACCATGCCATCAATAAAGACATTTTTCCCTCCCAAATTTACGGGAAACTGAGGAAGGTTCCTAAAGTTTGATTAGTTCTTCTTTTAAAAGCTAACATATTCTGTGTAACCGATGCAATATGAGGACAATGCAAAGACTGCCAAGCAACAGAGGACAAAATACTAACGGATGCACCTTCAACTATCATCGTTTGAGGAACGTCCCGACCACAAACCTGTACTGTAATATGGAAAGGAATGTGAGAGGGAAGACAAGGTCTAGTTAGAACACCCCAATAAAAAAGGATGGCCTCATTTCTTAGAGGGGGTTTCACTGGAGAATGAGGAATACCCCCCAACATGATATTTTCTGTATCAAAAAGAAAAATGTGGGCAGTATCAGGTTTACTCTCTAGAGGGAGAGTAGGATCAACCGATGATGGGATCAGATTGACCATGCTGACACTCTTCATAGGAAGAGTGGGATTAACTGATGATGTAACCAGAGAAACCACTTTTTCACTCTTCGGATGAAGGGTGGGAATGGCCAAGGAAGGGACTGGATCAACCACTTTGGCACTCATCAAAGGAGGAGTGGGATCGACCGATGACAGAACCAGATCGACCACTTGGGTTTCATTCTCCAAGGGGAGAATGGGGTCGATGGGTGGAAACGTATCGACCACTTTGTTTTCACTCTCTAATGGGAGAGTGGGGTCGACCGAGGATGAAAACATATCGACTACTTGGGTTACACTATTTTGATGAAGATTAGGGCTGATCGATGGCGAAACGAGATCAACTACTTTGGCGAGTGGTTCAACTGAGGCTGAAACTAGATTGACCACCTGATCACTCGGATTGAATAGGTATGGAACTAGATTGACCAGTCCATCAACTAATGATGGGTTGGGAGAAATCTTACGATAACCTTTTGGAAGTTGAAGTTTTTTCAAAAGAGAAGAAGCCTCGTCCATACGAGGAAAAAGGTGAGAATAATGATCACCTTTGCATAACATGCAAGGGAATTTGACAGTTATATTCTTCTTACCAACCTTAACATCAATATTTGAAGGGGTATCATCGACATGACTGATAGAGGTCGATGATGTGGAGGACCACATTTATAAGACCTTGAGAATACCAGGGCAATCCCTCAGAAATTGGTCACCCTTACAAAGACTGCAAGGGAATTTGGGTTTCAGATTCTTCATTTTAATATTGTTGAACTCATCAACACTCCCAGTACTATTAATACTAAGTGGTTTCTTGGATCCAACATCTGATGTTGTTGGAGCCTTGGTCCTTTTTAGGTTCTTCTTCTTCTTCTCTTTCTGTTTCTTCTTCTTCTGATCAACCTGGTTAGTTGATTTAGAGATTTCACTAGGCGAAGAAGGAGAAAGGGAAGGAAACTTAATGGGTTAAGAAGGCGAAAATTCGACATGAGGTTGATGTGTGGGTGGTGTACTGACTTCTAAAGTATTAGGTGTAGTTGAAACACTGGGAGGATTCGAGATCGCTGGAGTGGGAAAACCAAACTGGTAATCCGATGGTGAGTCCTGGAAGACTCAGTGTGGCAATGTACGTAGGACCAAAGTTTCCAAATGAAGGAAAGGTATAAGGTTTCCCAGGAGAAGGGGTTCCTCCATTGGTACTCTCAAGATTTGATGCCATTAACACTGACTCAACCTAAGATCCACTAAGTAACACAACCAACACACGCTATGAATCTGAGAAGAAAACAATCAAACAAAATCTTCCCACAATGAAACCACTAGTTGGTGATGAAATCCAACATCGCGAGATCAAAATAGGAATAGGCAGGGGTAGAGCGAGTGTATTAGTTATGTTGTCGTCCTACTTAACAGACTTATGCGTTGGTGCAAGCTTCCACGCAGTAATTGTGGATTTTCCCTCCAAGGAGCCTGAGTGAGTTTGACCAACGTCTGTTCCAGGTACAATGAGACTTCCCTTCACCATCACCTTGTGTAAGACCCTAAAGATTATGGCTACTAAGGTCACCAACTCACAGTCATCCCCTGGGCGGGTACAGTCGACAGTCCGATCCAAACGTATGGGCATGATAACAAGTTTGAAATCAACTTGAGAGGCTCATAACATAATCTTGGGTATACCCTCAAGTGACCCCCAATATATGATCTGACCACTACAAATAATTGAACCACAGAGGGATAATCTCCATAACTCACCCAAATGCGACCTCGTTCATAACCCCTGTGTGAGAGGGGGATCCCAAAACTCCTATACAACAATTGGATTTTCTCTCCCTATACCAAGATTGTAAGTTTGTTTGATAGCTTTGGAAAGTTATCCTTTCAACCTATTCCAAATCCCTACACCTTAAACTAATGTAGGTTTGCTAACAAAGATATAAAAAGTCTGATAAATTTTAGTTAAGTGTTGATTTTAGTGGCTTTTGTCTACTCAGAGGTGTATGAGAGTGAAAACTGATGATATTGTGACTCAGTTCCCAAAACATGCATAAGAAATGATAAACAATCTTTTATTTCAATGAATGTCTAATTAAGGGAAGGAGAAGGATTTTCCTTTCACTATCAAATAGTAAGGTGCAATGAAATCATGCAATAGTCCTCAATAAGGAATCTAATGCAATGCTAAAATGTTTATATGTGACTGATAACTAGTAGATGTAAAGCTTCTTATGCTAATCAGACTTCAAGAGTTGTGAGATTTAAGCAATCTGGAAGAAAACTTCACATAAACAAAAAGACACCCTTGTTGTGATCAAACAAGAAACAGAAAGCAAAAAACTCAAAAGGAAGGAGAAAGAGCTTGGACAATATGACTCAAATATCATAAAGAAAAGTACAAAATACCTTTGAAACTCCTTACAAAGTTTTCACTCACTCAGATAAACGAGAAGAAAACGACAAATCGACTCCAAATCGTGAAGGACAAAGAGTGATTGCAGAGTAAGGAAAAATGTCAAAAAATCCAAACAAAAGAGGATGAATTCTTAGAAATAAGGTGTTTGAAAGATAATACCAAGATGGAGTGAGAGTATGAGATCCTGAGCAAGTGAAAAAGAGCAAAAACTGAACGAAGAAATTGAAAAACTAGAGGGTTTTTCACTGAAAATGGGATAACGCTCTGGTGTAAGGGGTACCAGAGCACTCCAACACTGTGTGTAAGACGACCAGGGAGTGTTGGCACTCTACTAACAAGGGAAGGGTAGCACTCTGCTACAAAATCTCAGAAAATTTCCCTGAAACTCAATAATTCAAGGAAATTTAGTCAATCAGGGTGATCCTGATGACATAAAGAGGAAATCAAACAAATCTAAGAATAAAAAATACAATGTGGAGAAGATCAAATTAGTGGGAAAAGGGCCAAAAAAATATCTGGGAATGGAAACAAAAATCAAAGGTCCTCCCCAATGGAGTCACCAATTTCTATTGTAGGTGAATCCCCCTGTGGACAAGTGGATTCCCTCTTGGTATATAGACTCCTAAGGCCAAGACAGAAAAGTTTTTAACATTGACACTGAATTCCTTTTAAATCTAATCAAGCTAATGAATGAAAGAGAAGGAGAAATATATGTACCTTGTTAGCGACGTTTGTCCTTGCAAAGTCCTGGCTGAGCTTCGATCCTGAGCTCCCTGATAGGTCCTATAGGACAAACAAAGATACAATGGACTTCCTACTCTACTAATATTAGCTCAAACATAGATCCATCTACTGCAGACAAAATCATATGGAACAAGCACAAGTTTGAAATAAATAGGCCAAGCATTGATTATTAATGAGAACAAGTAAAAGTACTTACATTCCTTTGAATGAAGGTGCAACAACAACTTCTTCCAGTTCTCCTTGTCCAACCCCTTTTCTCAAGTAATCTCCACTGATTGCTTTGATGATATCTCACTCATGAGATCATAAGTTTCACATCTCCAATATTTTCCATGTTCATACCACTTAGAGAATCATAAGTTTGGTATCGATCTCTAGTCTCTTCTCCATGTCAATACCTTATTATGAGATCATAAGTTAGGTATAATTCTCAATATCCATTGTACCTTTCACCATGAGAAGGCCTCCTTATATAACCTTGGAGAGGTCCAACCACTTGAGAGAT
>JZKD02S1232792.1:108260-120740 GCA_000966675.3 Picea glauca
AAATAAGGGTCGAGGGTATGAAAACCCTAGCTTGGAGATTATTGTAACAGAGCATTGCTCGACTGGAGGTTTCCCCCTCGAAGAGGCCTATGAACATTGCTTTCTGAATCAAAGTTCTTTTCTATTGCTATTTCGTATATCATTTCTGTGTATTGTGAATATTATGCTGGATATTTAGTTGTTATTCTGCCATTTCTAGCATTTTATTTCTGTTATGCATATTTTATATATCTGGTATCTTGCACGTACGTACACTAGTTGAACCATTACAGCCTACGTATACTCGCAAAATTTGTAAAAATTAAAAAGTTGTAAGGATTTTGTTGAGATTATGGGCTATTGGGTAGTTTCCCAACTGTCCCACCGCCTATAGCCCGACACCCAACCGAATAACCATCCTTTTGTCATATAAAAGATTTTTTTGGGGTCTCATTCCAAATCTAAGCATAAGAAGAGTGAAACTCTGCCCATTTCACTTTCCCCCCTTGCCCCAAGAATTTGTAGCCACATTGTGATTTTTGAGCCAGAATTCCCTATTCTTGCCTTTTTCCTCCATTGCAAGCCTAATCCATTTCCTAGATAGAGATGAAGAGGAGGAAGATACATGGAAGTGTAGTTGGATCTTGGTGAAGAGGTTCCCGGACTAGGTTTGAGGAGCATTCGTCGATCTCATTGTAAGTAACTTTGTGTGATTAATAAAAAGGAATACTTTTTCTATCCTGAATATGATGTGTTCAATCTTTATGTTTCATTTATATTTTATTATGACATCTAACCCACTAATTCATATATAATATTCTTGTTCGTATTACTTTGTTTGTCTGTTTATGAATGCAAGTAAGCCTTGGGAGGAGACTTGTAGTCGAGAAATAACCAAACGTAAAAATGATCGATACTGGACGTGGAGTTTAAGGTAGAGTTGCTAGATATTTTTACCTTGTGTTTTATGCATGAATGTGGGGTGTATTTGGGGTAGTTGTTAAAATGTAGGAGACTTTAGATGGTTATCTCTACCTACATGTTGAACCCTATTGTAGTCCATATGGGGGTTTTCCCACTATAACACTTGTAAATAATATCACTAACTGTGTGCAGACCTTCCACGAAACTCCCAGCCTTAGACCACACTGCTCATCACTCTCAACAATGGGTCACCCCCGAGATGGGACTAAACTCCACCCAGGTAAAGGGATTCCTAACAAGGATAATGTATCACAAAAAACAGGAAAGACTTCGTCACAGGTTCCAAATAAAACTAACAACCTACAGTCCTTCATTCCTCACATGCCTGTCCCACCCCAGGAAGTGTGCCGCTTCTCTGCTCAACAGTCCTTCGACTGCCCCACTTCCTTTCTGGATTTCAGCAACAGGCCAGACAGAAAGTCTCAGAGCCCTGTAGCTATAGCTTAGCACCTTCAGGAAATCAATTCCCAACAATTCTCTCACCTGGAGAGGAATTTCTCATGGGCCTCACAACCCGCCTCTTCAATATCCCACTAGCCTGACAATCTACTTCTTCAGTCCAACTCCCAACCTAACTAGCTACACAAACAAGTATGGCTATGGATATTGGTTCAGGTATAGTGACATGAAGGTACAAAATATAGCTCAATGATTGTGTGAATTCTCATGGATTATTGACTAGATGAATGAGTGATGGGAGGAATGATGGAAAGAATGATGGGAAATGAACTAAGTCCAAATAAATATGTATGCATGTCCCCAACTTGGTGCTTGTCATGTTGGGAGCTACTTTGGTTCACGTGTCCTCATCTTTAGAACTTAGGATAAAATAATTATCCATACTTTATACTTTAAGAAATATTAATATAATATTCCTTTTTTTCTTAATATCCCTATCTTAGCCCCTTTTTCTTAACTTTTCCCCCCCACCCTTTCCCTAACTAGTGGAGTTTAGTCCCCCATAATATTTTATCATGGTCATTCTGCGTGCAATGATGTATTTTATATTAATGATGAGACATATACAAAAATAGGCTCAGTATCCTTTAAAATCTAGGCTCTTCCCCCTAATCATCACAAAAATGGCTCACCAGCCTATAAGACATCGCATATACATAAAGGTTCCCTTGCCTCAAAATTGCGTGCACTTAAGTTGTTGCGTGCGGTATCCTAGAATGTGTTCACTTCCTCATTTTACTATGCAGTACATGCACACACTATGCCATGAAAGGTGCATACAAAAATGATATCAAACAACTCACCAACTTAGGTACATTTTCATTTACATTACATTTGGGTTTGGCCTAGGGATATTACATCCTCCATGATAGTCTCTACTGGTTGTCTTTCTTCTTCTACACCTGCCACACATAAATTGTTTGTTTCAAAAAAAATTGGCCCAATGGCCTCTTCCTCAAATGCCTCATCCATCATCTCCTCACGTGAAACAAATGCACTGGCCTCTGTTGGGATTCTTGGAAAGAATATGTTGATTTCCTCAATGATTAGAATGCACCTTTGATCCTTCTCCTCTCTTGTCAACACTTCTTGATGATCTAAACTCTCTTTCGAGTTCCCGAGACTCTCCGATAGTATAATATCTTCCTTTCCCACTTGGAAACCTGATTTTTCCTTTCTTCCCTCCTAGAAGTATTTGATATATTCAACCGATCCCTCCTCATTACCCTACTAGAAATCTATGAGATCTTCATCTAATCTGTCTTCCTCCTCACCTAGGATTTCTCCATATTCTAGTTCACAGAAGAAAACCTTCTTCTCCTCTATTTTCTTGAGGTTCTCCACTTGCCTCAACCACTTCCTCAACATCTTCTTCTACTTCCTAGAAATAAACTGCTGGATAGGACACCTTACCTTCTTCTTCATGGGCCACTCATACCTCCATCTTCCTTGTTCTTCTTGTTGCATATTCAACATCAACATGTTAATATACTCTTGGGTCTCCTTGAGATATTTTTCCATCTCCTCTCTACTCATCTACTTGTGGTCTCCTCTTGTACCTTGTTTATGTCCTTTAGTAGCCATTTTATCCTTTTCCTTCCCTCCTGGCAAGTCTATTGTCTACTACACACATGAAAATAGTTCTTCAACTACTTCAGCCTTCTCCTCCTTTATCTGTTGTTTGCAAACACAAATCTTCTTTGATACAATATGATGGTATCGGAAAAAATATTATTTTTTCTTAGATACCACTTGATGCAAAACCCCACCCCTCCTAGGGTTCGCACGTCCTCTCAGTCTAGGATCATTCTACTGGAGTTGAATTAGCTCTAGGATCCCTGCTGGATCCCCTCTTAATGTTAAAAGGCCCTTTAAAATCTCTGTAGGCGCAAGTCCTTACAAATATAAACCCCTCGGGCTCCTTTCCTAAGCCACTTTATCCTTAAAATCATATTTCAGGTGTTATCCCCTTAAATTTGGACAAAATCTCATATGACCATAGGATGGAACCAGACGCTAAACCAAATGGTGCTTATCTGGAGCTTTGGGGCTCCAACGCTCCACTACTTCCAGATTCAGAGGTTTTTCTGCCACAACACGCTAATACCCCCAAACGTTGAACTAGAGAACTCCTGAACTGGTGCTTTGACGCTTCGAGCTTCAAAATATTTCTCAACACAACACCGGAAATCACATGAATGCCAAATTTTTGAATTGCTCAAAATCTGGAGCTTCGAACTTCAGAGGATTGTTCAGCACAACACTCCAATTTCTCCAAATACAGAATTGGCGAACCCTTGAAGGGTTTAAGAATCAACAGTCCACGCTCCCTGCCAAGATCTACGGTCAATAGGAGCTTCGAGACTCCGGTATTTGGAAGTTCCTGCGACTCAAATGCACAATATCTTCGAACTATTGAACGCCAAAGTGGCGATCTACGACTTACAGGATCCCCTATGAAACTTTGGGCTTCAGGAGTTCTCACTACTGATCACCAATAGACTCCTGAATCACCGAGCGTCGAAGTAGCGAAGGGAAGAGATATATGGTCCACGTTCCCTTATCAACGGATGGCCAAGATTAACTCCGGGCTTTGGGACTTCGAGACTTTTTACACCAGAACTGATTTCACCTACAATTATACGTATTGTTAAACTTTCTAATAGTAGATAATCTGCTGACACTTGTCCTCAATGATGAATGGTCAGGATTTTCTCCAGACTTCGGGAGATTTTATTCCTGGCAACACAAGAACTCGTTTCTCTTTGAGTGTTGAATCTCTGAACTACCGTGAGATCTACAACTCATGATCACATGTGTGCAGATCCAATGGCTAGGATATGATATTCTACCTCTTGCTCCTCTTCTGGTCTAGTATTGATCCAACGACCCAGATCTATGCTCAACCAATAAAACAATTGACACTCTCCCTGTGATCTATGACGTAGATTCACTCTGGGGCTTCAGAGTTTTGGGGCTTCAACTAGTTTTACAACAAATTCCTAAAAACTTTCGAAGCAGCGAAGTCCAAAGGATTAGAGGGTTTAACGTCCATGCACCTTCTCCAGATAGGATGATTATGAGGGATCCTTTCTTCTCATGAACATATATCATTCGTTCACCTTCAAAAAAATAGGTTTTATCCTCTTTGAGGACTTTCTCCCACTATCACTCCTCAATATTTATCTAGTAAAAAGGACTTGGACCTTTGGCGCATGCCTTGCACTTCCCTCTTGAGATTGAGACTTGAGGAAGTCTTATGCACACACCTTGTGCTTCTCCTCAGTATGGAACTTGGACTCTCTTCTGGTGCACACTTGCGCTATTTCTCCTGATCTTGGAAATTATTTTTCTTCAAAGGGTGTCGGCCCTTTGTTCCTTCATATTACTTCTTATACCCTCCTAGCACTCTGCGCTCATTCTCGTGAGCTTGCAAACACCATCAAAGTATTCATTCAGATCCCTCCTATAACTCTGTGCTCTTCCTCCTGAGCTTTACCAACACTTAGACAAAATGTTGGCTTCGTACACTCCTTGCACTTACCTCATTTGTTTTGGAATTTACAGGATCACCTACACAATCCTTGCGCTATCTCTCTGTGAACACTTTTAGTAAACTTCCCTTGAGATTTTACAATGCTCTAAGTGCAGGTGCACTCCTTCTTTTCACTTTGTGCACTCTTTGTGATATCCCTTATGATCTTGTGACCTATTCTGGTGTTCCCACCTAGCATGCTATTCCTAAAATTGAAACTGAGTTTCTGCGCACTCCTTGCACTTGCTTCTCATGGTTTTATAACAACTATGGTGTGCACTCCTTATTGAACACACCGCCCACACTCATAGGGGGTGGTGAATTAGTGTGTGTACTTTTCTAACTTTTCTTCTTGTTACAAGTTAGCAGTTAAAACATGTTTGAACAGATTAAGAACAATCAAATCATAATCACAATGGACACAAAAGATATCGAATGTTTGTATATAATTTATATGAATATATGTGAATACAATAATAAGGATTTTCCCAGCACCAACTAATTTGTTTTAGCTCCAACTGAAGTAAGGAGCACCAACTCCTTGGAGAGCACCAACTCCCAAGAAATATCTAGCTTGCTGCAAGACCCAACTTACTCATAGAACACAGTCTATCCAACTAGAGTTCAACCAACTCTAGTAGCAGTGATTCATTAATGAATCAATTATGTTTCATGATTAGAGGTATACAATCAACACTCATCACTCCACTTCATCTTCTCTCTGAAATGCATGCCTTCTTCAGTTTGTCTTTCCTATGATATTCACGCCTTCTTCAGTTCCTCTTCTCTCTGATATTCGCACAAACCTAAGGTCTGTATCCCCTTCATTTTATCTGCAGACCTCTCTTCCTCAGCGAGCCTATATTTTCCACAAGCCCGTATACTCCTTTCCCAAAGCACACCCTACCAAGTGAACCAATCACGGTTGTATTTATACTTGCTTATGCTCAAAACTTGTTTAAGTTAGTGAGCCGACCTGTGCAATAACCAACTTGTTCATTAAAAAATTTGGGACCACCAAACATCATCGTTTTGGGTCTTCATCGTTAAACCTGACATACCCTTTTCTTTCATAAATTGATCATAGGATAGATCGATTTCCTTCGTCTCTGTGATAACAAAAATAGGCGCTTCCTTCAAACCATGTTCATATGATCATAGGCATAGAACCACATGCTTATCAAATAAGTGATGCATTCCATTATTCATTTTTAAATATATTTACCATATGACCAATGGCCTTAATCAGACGTTAGGAAAGGAAATCACTTCAACACTTATCGATTCAATGTTCACATTTCAATCTCCTGAAATGGATGATTGTCATAACTTCGACACATTTCCCTTTGGGTCTTCGGGAATTCCAACCTTTCAAATCTCCCAGAGTGGATTTCGCCGAATAGATCGGATGGTTCACATTTACTTTGCGGAACCAGATCAATGGTTAGATTCGATCCTTGGACCTATAATTCATTGCTTAATTTAATAGCCAGGACTTAATCAAGTAATGAGATGAATGGAAACCATTTACTCTGTGACTTTGTCTATTATACTTACACTATCCTTCCAATGTGTTTTGATCAATGACTGAGTATGCAACCGAATACCATATTGACGGTCGAGATCTCCTCAGGTCTATGGATTTCGGAGATTTCGAGATTTCAAATCTCAACCCCTTCTTTCCTTTGGACTGGTCACCTACTTATTAAGTCACAAATGGTGGAGACCTCTTACTTTCGGTTAACTCTTCCTCTTACACTATCCTTCCAATGTAGTAGATCGACGGACGAGAATGATCACAAAGTGATATTCAGATCAGAGGTCTCGTGTCCACTTCAAGACTTCGACATTCGGGACTTCAAGACTTTGGGCAAGTGTTGGTGGTAAAACTCTCGAAGTAAAACTCCCATAGTGACATAACTTGTTTATGTCAGTTGATGATGTGTCATGAGATGAGTAGATACCGTGTGTCACTCAGATTTGTGATTCACACGTACCTGAAATGCCGAATCAACTTGACACTTGCCATTGTCTGATTGTAGCATGTGTCCTTGCTGATGTAGTTTTTCTAACATGGATCTCCTCATGTGGCACATGTTCATCTCCTTCATCTAATGGTAAGCAAAGTATCTAAGGGTATCTCATATCGACGACTGAGAGAGACTTCGGACCTTTGTCGCTTGGGACTTTGGGAATTTTGACATTTCTTGGTGGTGAAACTCCCAAAGCAATTCTCCTGGAGTGACATAACTTGCTTATGTCACTTGTTGACATGGCATGAGCCAATTTCCTGTTGATGCTTGTCATCATATGATTATGTCATGTATATGTGTTGACGTGGTCTGCCACATGTTCTTGCTGATGTGGTCTACCACACGTCCTTACTGATGTGGCCTACTGACGTAGATATCCCATACAACTTTGCTGACATGGTCTACTGACGTGGTCTACCACATGTCCTGGTAGATGTGGTATGCTATGTGTCCTTACTGACATGGTATGCTGACCAAAAACCCTGATCCAATGGTCATAATCTATCCTCCATATCCGATGGTCCTTATTCATTTCGAATTTCATGCTTCGGGTAATTCAAATTTCAAGTTTCCAATACAACGGAAGTGAAATTCCCTGAACAGTAACCTCCTCTCATCTTTGGACCTGAACTGAATTTTTTTCATCGATCATGATTCTAGATCAATGGATCGATCTGTCTGTGATGCATCTTTTCTAGATTATCATGTCCTTCCATTTGGAATGATCCAACAACTGACTGGTACTCAGTTAATCAAATTATCAATCATTTTTCCCTTCTTATCTTGCCCTTCCACTCAAAAGTGATCCAACGACCGTGAATAAACTCAAAGAAGATCCACAATCATGGATTATTGTGGAACCAAAACTTGTGAGTGATTTAACTCATTACCCAAACTCCGCAATTGGAAGTTGTGCATTGTTGGTGAGTCAACCACAATCGTCGATCTTTGAATCTATAAGATTAGATGGTCCTGACTAATTGTGGTATTGGAACTAGCGCGCTATTTAATTCCCCTTTTGATGTCCACAATTCATCCCTGTCATTGATCTGGTGATTGTACATCCGACGGTCACGACTTAATATGACTTAAAATGATCGCTTGTTGGATCAAACACATTCATCGATATCCGAGTCTATGAGATCTGACGATCTAGACCAATTACAGGATTAGAACTAGTGGGTTGTTTAATTCTTATTTCACTCCCCGCAATTCATCCCTGTCGTTGATCTGGCTTGCAGATCCGATGGTCACGATCCTCCAATGGTCCTCAAGCCCATGGTCACTCATATTACTGACGTCCATAATATGATATGGTCAACACGGTCAATTTCTTGATTGGACTGCTTCCGAGGCTTCTCACTTTGATATTACACTTTTGATTTGGAGCTTTGACCTTTGGATATTGTTCGCTCCTCCTCCTGAGCTTACGCTTTTGATGTTTTGTATATTGTTTGCTCCTCCTCCTGAGATTTTATAATAGGAACATTGTTGATCCTATCGTGATCAAAAATAATAAAAAATTTCTTCAAATTGTTGTCTTCTTCTGCTAATTGATATACTTTACAATGCACTCTTCCTTCTCATCTTTTATCTTCATTTGCTTCTGTAATGTGTTTTCCCTTCTGAGCTTTGATCGTCACATTGTTTGCTTCTTTTTCTAACTGATATACTGTTGAAATAAATGACAATATCATCTATGGCAAATGATAATTCATCATAACAACAAATCATCACATCGACTATTTACATCATTGACAATATGTCCAACAATATCCCCCTTTGTCATTGAGGGCAACACACTAACTTCATATACAAAAATCCCCCTGTGATGATTCTTTATTCGTATGAAGTTTTATCTCCCCCTTTGACATCAATGGCAAAGGGTTTATCCTCCCATGGTAAAGCTCCATATGTTACTGACCAAAATATGAACTTGGGTAACTTGCCCTGGAATCATGTTCTTCCTTCCATAACTGAATGACTCCCCCTATCAATATGCTCTCTCTCTGCTTCTAACTACTCTCCCCCTTTGTTTCTAAAAAAGGTATCTCTTTCTGACAAGGTTTATTCCCCTGTTAATTTACTAACTTCTTATCTTAGTTGATTGAGATTTTTGTGTTTCAAATGAGTAGTATTCTTTATACCAATTTTTGTAGTGATCGAGTCTTTTCAAAACTTAATCTAATCACTTTCTTATTTATTAACCAAAATACTTCCTCTGCATTTTTGCTGACTGTTCTCCCCCTTTGTTTATGAAAGAGTAGTTTTTTTTGATAGGGTATCTCCTCTTATTATCTATACAGGATGTCATGTACCTCATTTTGTGCATCAAAATGTTGTTTCTGTGGATGTCGTTGTCCTACTAGAAAACTTTGAAATTGTAGCTCACATTATTCAAACAACTCTTGTATCTTCCCATTGATTCTCATCGATCTCTAACCAGATTTATCCATCTTTATCCAAGATGATTCTTTATTGTACATTGTTCTAAAGTTGTCTAAGAAAGTATATACTGTTCTTGTCACATGATTGCAATTATTTTTGTAGAAATTAACTTCACTCTTGTTCACTTGTTCATTCTTTTCTATCCACATCTGTGAGTGTCCTGATTTCTTGAACTTTGTTCTCTGATATTGTATTACTGCAACTTCATTTTTCTTCCATGTTTCATTTACTCCTTTTATTGTATTGTATGAATCATTTCTAGAGTTACAACAGTTACTGTCTTTGTGGCCATATCCACTACAACTGTAGCATCTCATACTGTAACAATGTGTAGAAATACGTCCAACATGATTACAGTTCCAACATCTTATACTATTGTTGAACCTACCAAATTGTTTTCTTCCATGATGCCTACAATCTAAGTCTTTATGACCATATTCATTACAAGAAAAAAAAAACCATTGAAAACACTCTCATACCTTCTTTGATTCATCCATGAAGGTGTCTCTCTTCTAAACTTGCTTTGAGGTATATGAGTAGCTTTTGGATGTCTTCCTTGATCTGATCATCGAAATTTTGTAGTGTTTCTTTTATTTCTTGAACTTGAAGAACCTGAGTCATACCTTATTTCACTTTTTACAAATGAAGGAGCTGTGTCAGACCTATCTTCATCCTTTAAAAATGAAGGACCCATGTCAGACCTGTTTTCACCTTTTACAAATGAAGGACCTGCATCAGATTTATTAGGAGTACTGATTTCTTCCTTGTTGTATCCAAGACCGCATTTGTCATTTGATGATCTCTGACTATCCAAGATCTCATCCAGGGTCATGGAGCTATTCAAGAACTTGATTTGAATGTTTGAATTCTCAACCTTCTCTCTAAGATTCACAACTTCTTCTTCCATCTTATGACATGATTCTTTCTTTTTGTTCAGCTGGTTCCTCACTACCTCCTCCCTTCTTTTGGCTTCTTCAAGTTGGATTTTAGGATTGAGATAGCTTTCCCTTAGTTCTTCTAGATCTGCAGGGATTTTTCTTGGTTCATCATCTTCCTTATTTTATTCTTTTTCTTTACTGATTTCATTTTTCAGTCTCTCGATCTCCTCTTCCTTTGCTTGAATGATTTCATTTTTCAGTTTCTTGATCTCCTCTTCCTTTTCTTTTGCTAGATCAACAAATTTTGTTTTAAATCTTTTGATCTCTTCTTCTTTGTTTTCTAACTAAATATTTTTCTCATATAATATTTCTTTATTGTCTTTGAGCTTTTCTTTTATTTCCAGGATATGCCTTTGATTTCTAAGCTCATCATCTTCCTTCTTCTTTTCTTTTACTTGACTAATTTATTTCTTTAGCTTCTCGATCTCCTATTATTTTTCTTCTAACTGATTATCCTGATCATATATTATCTTTTCATTGTCCTTGAGCATTTCCTTTATTTCCAAGATATGCTTTTGACTCTTTTCAAGAAATTCTTTAGTGTAGTTGTTCAACAACATAGGTATTCCAACAGAGGATGAACACCTTCAGTAACCACTCACATAACCAGATCAAAGATCAACACACCGATGTTTTCACGTGGTAAAACCCCTATGGGGAAAAATCCATGGCCCCAACCAATGCGACCACTTGGAGCAGTTTATTAATGCAAAGAAAAATATTACAGAGAGATTTTACAAGAGAGTTTCTCACAATCGATCATCGAAAAATGACCCTCCATGCTCTTTAAATAGAGATCATGGACCAATCGGGTCTTAAGCCATAGATCAATGGTCGTTAAGATCGAGGAGAGTATGAACCGTCAGATCACTCTATGTCGGGAACATATCGTGACCATCAAATTTCCTAACTACAAATGCATCCTAAAGAAAAACACATTTACCTATTGACATATTAGACCAAGTAGATCTTAACTAACTCCTAAGTGTCTAAATATCCTAACATCCCCCCTTAAGAACAACTTGGGATAGGATTGAAGGATTTACAATAGTGACATAATAGGATAAGGAAGGAGGCATCAGAGGCTATCCCCCCTTAATGACAACTTCATGAACTCCTAACATAGATTGATGTTTGGAAAACTTCTCTTCTGTAAGAGACTTTGTGAAAATCTGCAACTTGATCTTCTATAGGGAAAATGAGCACTTCAATAACTTGATCATGAATTAGATTTCTGATGAATTGCATGTGTAGCTCGATGTGTTTGCTACGCCGATGTTTAACTGGGTCTTTGGCGAGCTTGATGGAACTCTGATTGTCACACCAAAGGCTAGTCGGATGATGGTCCTGGAATCCAAACTCTAAAAGGATCTGTCGAATCCATAGGGCTTCCTGACTTGCATTTACCGCTGCTCAGTATTCTTCTTCTGATGAAGAAAGTGTAATAGACTATTTTTTCTTATAGGCCCAAGTGACAGGTCATGAACCAAGGCTGAAAACATAACCTACAGTAGATTTCCGATCAGCAGGGTCGCCGGACCAATCTGAATCAGTGAAACCAACCAATAAAAGAGTTCCCCCTAAACTATAATGTATCCCAAACTAAATTGTACCACGAACATAGCGAAGTATCCTTTTAGCTTCTTTCCAATGGCTTACATGGGGTGTTTGCATATATCAGAAAATAAGACCAACAACGAAGGAAAGATCAGGACGTGTATGAGTCAAGTATAACAGGCTACCAACTAACTGATGGTATAGGGTGGCATCAACTTCAGGAGAAGTACAGGTGACAGAAATCTTGACTCCAGACTGGAAGGGAGAAGGGGTTGGTTTACAATTGTCCATGTGAAAGCGACAAAGAAGGTCACAAGCATACTTAGATTGGGAAAGAAAAAATCCTTCATTGGTTTTCAAAACTTGGAGGCCAAGGAAATAGTACAAAAAACCTAAGTCTATCATTTCAAATTTCTTCTTAAGGCTAGTTTTCACATGGTTTAAAAGTTTTGATTCACTACCAGTAATGATAAGGTCATCAACATAAAGGACAAGGATTATGAGATGGCTTCCTACTTTCTTGGTATAGACATTAGGATCAGAATGG
>JZKD02S1232792.1:133115-163069 GCA_000966675.3 Picea glauca
TCTTTTAATATATAAAACAAGTTTCGTATATATTTCGGAAATCATGTACCTTCATCATGGGTTCATTTAATCGCGAATAAAACCAAATTAATTGAGGAAATCCGATCTTATTTGCATCAAAGATTTACCCTATTTCCTCATAAATGTCATGAATATTTGAGCGGCTTCGACAGGTACTCGGGTTACAGAGAGTAAATGAATCCCTTGTGAATTGTTCCCTCCTCGATACGTGGGATGTATCTTCAAAAATATATTTTTTAAAATTTCAAATCTTAACGGCTTAGAAATTCCCTCGCGTTTCGTCATCTCATGAAATTCCCTTTAATATTTCGATTCTATAACTCGCGAGATTGCGAATTCCGATATTAGTATTAATGGACAAATAAAACATGGTTTATCGGATCCTTAATGATATGATTAGTTTAATCGCTGGATCGTGAATCAGGAATTTGAGGATAAGTTTTTAGGAGAATGATCCGCCGAGTCGCGAAATCGCGATGCAGTGATGATCAAGGCTTAATAAGATTATGTCGCGACCTCGCGGGTCGGATCCTCGGATCTTTTAACCTTACAAAAGGGAAATCTCAGAGGCGATGTGCCGCGAACCAAGTTTGACTATAATTAGTTGTTTTACTCTCAGTTCTCAACCGTGGTTATGAAAAAACTATCGCGTTCTCGGCTTTTGGGGTAGCGAAAACGCAAATTTAGGGTCGAGAAATGCCGAAGCGTGAAACCCCGAGGATATCATAATCAAGGGTTGAAGGTCTTACGCTAATCTTACCTTGGACGAAAATTAAAGCCGAGCTCGTACTCCTCGCGGCTCGGGACTTGTGATTTCAAGGAACGAGGTGTCCGGCTTGCGAGATTATGAAGCTTGAAAAATCTTAAGGATAAACGGGCTTTTTTTTTTGTAAGTGACAAAGCATTATTTATTTAGGTAACAAAAGGCTTTTTCCAGAGTCTTATGGCTTTTGAAGGAAAAGGGAAAGAAAAAAACTTCATATTTTAAGAATCAGTATAAGTGGAATTGTGTGAGGTGGAAAAAACGGGGGCGGCTCCAACAATGCCCATCACCAATGTCATCCATCAATGTTTCACAGTGACCAGTGAATGGGATGAACATTGAAATTTCTTCAAACTGTGCATGTATGCGTCAAAATTTGACATGGTTAGAGTAGACATATTCCTTGATAGTATGCGATGGTTTCAAGAATCAAGAATTCTTGATGTCCTCACATAATCTTTGAGATCATTCACGTTTGCATCAATGTTCATCATGCAGTCTCATCATCATTATTTCTCATTCCCATCTATATAATATTTGTCGAAACTCTCTTGAAATGTTATGGAACGTATTGAAACACGACCATCACCAATTTCATCTACCGACGTTGCATGGTGAGCAGTGAATGGTTCCAACATTGAAATGTCTTCAAAATGTGCCTGTATGTGTCAAAATTCGACATGGTTAGACAAGACACATGCCTTGATGTTATGCAAGGGTTTCAAGACTCAAGAATTTATAACGTCCCCACAAAATCTTCAACATCCTCCATGTTTGCATGAATCTTGATTATGTAGTCTCATTTTCATCATTCTTCATTCACATCTACAAAATAATGGTCATATATTGGTCCGAGAGGTTGATTTGTCTTCTTACCTTTTTTGTATCTACAGATTCTGTATCTGATTCTATGGCCACCCACCTTCTTCTCTTTGATTTATTAGGTCTATGTAATCCATGTGCTCTATCCATGGCCTCCTATGGATCTTGTAATACAAAACAATGACATTAGTCACATAAAATCTATGTATAATACCATTTCCAATACCATTGCATACCATTGCATGGGTTTCCACCTCTCCTAATTTTGGAAGTGCATTGTGTCCTTGTATTCCTTCGAGATTGAAAAGAGGTCATAAGGGGAGGGTTCCTTTGATGGAATTGAGTCCACAAGAGGGGGGAATGATACTACTTCCAGAGATAGGTCTATATGGGCCAAGATTCTCCCATCCAACAATTCCAAATATCACCACTAATGAATAAAATCCAAGGGAGTACTATGGTATATCCCCATTAATGCTTCAACCTCTTTCTCCCATTCCTAGATTTTTAGTGTTTTATTTTCCGTGTCAACTGTGTAAGTGTTCCGAGTGAAATTTTCATTTTTAATGGGCCTCTGAAACTCATATTTGCACCTATTTTAGCAAATGATCGATCATACTACACTATGCTTATGTTATCTCCCTCCCACACCTATGCACTCCTCTCCTTGCCTCTCTAAGCTCAGACAAGACACAACACTTCTTCTTGAAATGTCAATGCTCCATTTTTTCCATCCTTCTTCCTAATTGACTAACATAACTAATTACTAACATAATTACCAACTCTATCCATCGCTCATTCTTGGAGAAGGGGTGAGGTCTAGAGAAAAGGAAATTAATTTAGGCCATTCCCAATTTCCAACCAAAATAGACCCACATGCATCACTCAAATCCATCATTATACAACTCTTAATCACATGCAAAGGAGGATTGAAGGTGAAGTGAGGAGGTTGATGCTAGTGTATTAACTTTCTATCCCATCAGTGTTACATGACAAGACATGTTCATATGAAGTGTGATCAATATAGAAGTCTTGCACGTCACGTGGGGGATAGGATGGTATTCTCCCATTTGAATTTCCCCAACATGATTACATTTTGGGCCAATAATCAATGGTAAATCTAGAGCTAATGGCACCCACTTTAGTGTCGACTATTAAAAAAAAAAAAAGAGCTCGTGCACAATGAAAAAAAAAGCATTCACCAATATTGTAAAGCATTCAACATTCACCATTGGAACTTATGCGTGTATTTATTGGAACTTAAAAAATCGTGGGAGATTGGAAATCACAATTTAAAATCAAGGGAGATTGATTTTTTGGTGTGATTCAGTCTCTAACAATCACAAATTAATTTGTGCATGTCATTCACCCCCTACTAGAGACGGAAATCAAGCCCATGTCCATCCATTTCACATTATTGTTGTTTATAACAGTTAGAGGGAAGGGAGAAAAATGTACGGAGCAAAGAGAAGGGATTTTCCATAGTCTGGAGGAAACAAATTCTCCCTAGGACACCAAAACATTTCAAGCATCAAGGGTAAACGAGCAAAGGGATCTGATTCTTTCCAGAATGAGGTATTTCATACTCCTTTTTCTCATGGTCATTTTTATCTCTATTTCTTTTCTTATGTTTTCTACCATTTGAGGCTTTTGAGGACTCTTCAATGCCCCAATTTTATGGAAATGACATGCATATTTTACTTCTTTAAAGCACCCATCTGCACAAGCTTATATTTCTCCCTATTCATCACAACAAAAAAATCATCAAGGGATGGTATCTTCCAAGCATATCTAAGATAATTCTTGGTGGCATGGGAAGTGGAAATGAAAATAGAGTAATTAGGTAAAAATTTGGCAAGAATGGAAAAAGCAAATTGTTCATATTCCTTGTCAATCCCACACAACGTTTTCTACAACCTCAAGGATTTCAACTTGGTGAGAAAGTCCTGGATGGTGTCAAAATTGTTTGGGCTCAAGATAATGAGCTCATTATTCAACTGATATCTCCTTAACACATCCTACTTCCCAAATAATCCTTCCACAATAGTCTATATTTGAACTACTAGATTCAATGCATGGGGGCTTCACTAACTAGGAAATACACTATCACGTTCATTCATAAAGGGGTATTAAAAAGTGGAAAACATCAAAACAATTTATTGACATATAATAAGGGGTTGAGAGTTTTTTTTAATAATATATATCAATATAGTATTGGGGTTTAAGGTTTTGGGGTGGAAATGGGGGGTCAAAGGTGGGAAGTGGGGGTCAAGGCTAAATATAAAAGCATGTAATTATCCGATCGATTCTTTTTTCCCTCTGAAACCCTATTTTACCTGACCTCTTCCATTGAAAAAATAGGAAACCATAACAAATTAACAAATGAGGAAGACCATCAATGATGAGGAGGACTAGAAATCAAGTCACAAATAAAGAATGTCACCCCTGAGCTACAATAAATAAGAAAGGGTTGAGTTCAAGATTTTGATTTTCCATTTTCCCTATTGAACAAATAGTAGTGGTGATCTTGTAAATAATTATTCGAATTATGGTGGACTAGTGTCAAAATATTCTTCATCATAGGCATGTTATCCATTATGGATGGAATAGAAGGGTTGGTACCGGATAATGCTAAATTTTCGAGCATATGCGGAGAATATGGTATGCAATGGTATTGATATGAAATGGTATTTATTATGCATCGGTATGCATGCAATGGGTATTGGTATGCAATGGTATTGGAAATGGTATGCATTGGTATTGGTATGCAATGGTATGCATTGCTATGGTATGGTATGCAATAGTTTGTAATGGTATGGTATGCAATTGTATGGAATGGTATTGGTATGAAATGGTATTGGAAATGGTATGCAATGGTATTGGAAATGGTATGCATTGGTATTGGTATTGGTATGCAATGGTATTTTTATCCAATGGTATGCAATGAAATGGTATGGTGTGAAATGGTATTGGTATGCAATGGTATTTCTATGAAATGGTATTGGTATGCAATGATATTTCTATGAAATGGTATTGGTATGAAATGGTATGCGATGATATTGGTATGCAATGGAATGGTATGGTATGGTATGCAATGGTATGCATTGGTATTTGTTATGCATTGGTATGCAATGGTATTGGAAATGGTATTTATTATGCATTGGTATGCAGTTGTATTGGTATGAAATGGTATGCAATGGTACTGGAATGAAATGGTATGCAATGGCATGCAATGGTATGGTATGGTATGCAATGATATTGTTATGCAATGGTATTGATATGCAATGGTATGCAATGGTGTTGGTATGCAATACCAATGCCAATACCATTTCCAATACCATTGCATACCATTGCATAATAAATACCATTTCCAATACCATTGCATACCAATTGACAATACCATTGCATACCAATGCATAATAAATACCATTCCCAATACCATTGCATACCAATATCAATGCATACTATTACATACCAATCCATAATAAATACCATTCCCAATACCATTTCATACCAATATCAATGCATGCCATTACATACCAATGCATAATAAATACCATTTCCAATACCATTGCATACCATTTCCAATACCATTGCATACCAATACCAATACCATTGCATTTCCAATACCAATACCAATGCCATTGCCAATACCAATACCAAAACCAATACCATTACCAATGCTATTTCCAATACCAATACCAATACCAATACCAATACCAATACCATTGCATTCCCAATACTAATATAAATACCAATATGCATTACCAATACCAATACCAATACCAATATGCATTACCAATACCCTTATGCATTTCCAATACTAATACCAATACCATTTCCGATACCATTGCCAATACCATTGCATTTCCAATACCAATACCATTAGCAATGCCAATACCATTGCATTTCCAATACCAATACCAATACTGTTGTTGGGAAAAACACCCTACGGACTAGCAAACTAGGGTCAGACCTGCATGCAGATTTTGACTGAAAAGAATCTACTCTTTTACCTACAACCCAATATTTAAACCCCTTTTTCACAGTAAATGCATGGAAAAGGACCACCAACCTTATTACCGGTGTTCTGTGTAGATCCCCTGTTGCTCTTTGATTACTTTCTTGCACTGCTCCTTCCACAGATGACCTGCACTCAAGACAAAAAACAACTATGCATGTATGCTACTTCTATACTATAGGGTTAGAAATCAAGCATAAATTAATCAAACCATAGACAATTCATGCATTGGGATGGGGAAAGTATTCTTTTTATTACTGAAAATGAATCAACTTACAAAAAATATGAGACCGGCCACCGCTCCTTGAACTTGATCCTGGGCTCCTCTTCTTTTGTCCTTCAACTGCTTTGCGTTAAATCTCCTTTGGAATGAGGAAAGGATAAAGGGTTGGGACAATGGATTACATAAATGGGCAGAGTTTCTTCGCTATATTTTTCCTCCTCCATATCGTACCCCTACCCCTTCTTTTATAGGCTAGAAGGAGCTAGGGTTTTGGAAGAACCCTTAGCCATGCATGGCCAGGAGTTTCAGTTAACTGACCCATAGCTTTTTGTTCCATCGACAACTTCCCTTTTTTTCGTGCTTTGTTAGGTACACATGGGTTGTTGTGAGTCAGCCAGTGTGCACACGTGTGCAGTAATGGGTTAGGGCACGCGGTCCTTGACAGAAGAGGATTTTCAAAGAGTTGTTCAATAGAGTTTTGGCAAAGAAGGGATATGAATTGGCCTTATGCCAGGTAATCATGTGTGGTGCAATTTAGGGTTATAACAAATACCATTGCATTTCCAATACCAATATCATTTCATTTCCAATACTAATAGCATTGCATTGTATTGCCAATACCATTGCATACGAATGCATAATGAATACCAATGCATACCATTGCCAATACCAATGCATACCATTTCCAATACCATTTCATACCAATGCCATTGTGTGCCAATGCATACCATTTCCAATACCATTTCATACCAATACCATTGCATGACAATGCATACCATTTCCAATACCAATGCATACCAATGCCAATACTGTTGCATACCAATATCATTGTGTACCAATGCATAATAAATACCATTTTCAATACAATTGCATACCAATGCATAATAAATACCATTTCTAATAATATTGCATACCAATACCGACATTGCATACCAATACCATTGTATACCATTAGATACCATTGCATACCAATACCATTGAATACTAATACCAATGCATACCATTGCATATCAATACCATTGCATACCAATAACAACACCAATGCATACCATTTCATACCATTTCATACAAATACCATTTCATACCATACCATACCATACCATTGCATGCCATTGCATACCAATATATACCACTGCATACTAGTACCATTCCATACCAATAGAAATACCAATGCATACCATTGCATACCAATGCATAATAAATACCATTTCTAATACCATTGCACACCAATACCATTTCATACCATTGACCATACCATTTCATGCCATTGAATACCATTTCATATCAATGCATAATAAATTCCATTGCCAATACCATTTCATACCAATGCATAATAAATGCCATTTCCAATACCATTTCATACCAATGCCATTGCATACCATTGCATACCAATACCATACCATACCATGCCATTACATACCATACATTGTTGTGTTATTCATTTTAGTACTTTATGTCAAAACATCATCATTCATTCACTCTACACTTGTTTGAGTAATTAAAGCCTCTAAAAGTAAAACTTAAATAGAATGAACCAAACTTTTTTTTTTAATAGAAAACCAAAAATAGTCTAAGTATAAAACCTTGGTAGTAGGATTAGAGAGTAAATTATCCAAGGTTGCAAAAAAAAATAGATGCATAATAGGGGACCCTGGACTAGTTGATTTGTTACTCTAAGTGACTCGTCCTACCCAAAGTTTTTCCCATAAGATGAAGTTTCATGTATCCCAACCCAACCCGACATCCTAATCCACCACTATTCTACCTGATTTAATTGTGAATAGGTAACCTTAGCAACCTCTTGTAGGTTTTGCATGAGTGGCTACAAGTGAGAAGTGCTTGTGATGCCTACAATAGATAGAGAAACACTGTTAGAGCCCTCCCTAGAGGTTCCCTAATTATTTTGAAAGGGGATTTCACCTTGGATGGTAACTTTGTGGGGTTAATATAACTATCTCCCATATCTTCACTAGTTTTATTTAGGCCCTCAAAATCGACCTAGGTTGAACTTTGGAAGGATATTTTTTATCTCCTTACTAATTGGACCTTGGGATTTAATCACTTTCCACTAGAATTTGAAGGAATGTGTTTTCTTTTTGTCTTTTCAAAGTTTTTTGTAGTGGTTTGTTGATTAGTGTCACACTTAGAAATCCAAATGTGTCATTTTGATTTTCAAATCTTTACAATATTCAACTTATTTTAGACCATTTCAAAGTGGTTGATCAGTCTCCTTATAATTATAGGAGGAACCAAGGTATTCATCCTTGATTCATGTCGGGGTTACCTCCAACAAGGCATATATTTGAAGGCATAGATTTGAAGTTCTTAATTCCTCATAAATTAAACTAGTATAAGAACCAAATGCTTTGAATATCCCCATAGGAGGGGATTAGGATAATGTGAACCCTCTAGTTAGAAAAAAGAAGAAGAAGATGCTTTTTTGGGGGGTATTGATGAAATCCCCCTAAGAAGAGACGAGTTTCCTCCTCCTCCTCCTCCTTAAGGAAATTTTGATCCTCCAATTGTAGTGAAAATTGATAATTGTACTATGGCCAATTTCAATCATTTACTCACTCATCTAGTGGATCTTCTTCTTGTCGAAGTGGGTGAGTTACCTCCAAAAAACACTCTTTATTGTTTTTTTTGAAATATTCCACAATTTGTGCTAAATGAGGCAAAATTTGTGCCCCATTTAACACCCCAAATTGATGACATTTTCTACCATAAGTTGGTGCTAAATCCAGTGCTAATGGTTCCCAATTTAGCGTTGACTATTCAAACAAAACAAAAAAATTAAAAGACCCCGCATGCAATGAAAATAAAACCATTAACAATGTGCATTCATGAATTTTTGGGAAATATGTAATATCCCCATCTATATTTCTTCATTGATCTTCATAACAGTTGAGTTTATTCTCTCACAATTGAGTTTCTCTTGGTGGTGGAAGAGTTTCATGATTTTTGACTAAGTTTGGGTTGAAAGGAGGTCAAATATTTTGTGTTGGGTAGAATTCTCTCATTTAAGGATGTTTCTCTATAGTGGGGGTGAATTTAGGGTGTGTTGGGCACATATATTTGGTGGAGAGGCTGAGTTTACCCACCATAAATTGTTTACACTTGAGGGGTGCACTAACTCTGCAAAAATCACGGTATTCACCTCTGGTATGGTATGCTTCACTGTTGGATGGTATATTAGAGTGGGGAAGTTGACTTCTACTATGGACTAAGTTATGGAGGGAATCCATACATTTCTGGGAAGTATTCTTCTTTCGTGAGATCACTAATTCCATGTGGGTAAAGAAACTATTCATCTAGCCAAATCCCTTGCATACTGGACTTTTATTCCTCAATTCATTTGTAGCTAGAACAAGACTCATTTCCAGACTTGTATATACTACCTCACTACTATAATATTCTCTTCTATAAAGTTCAAAAAGTATACAAATATAGTGTTGTAATACTGAAGTTTTTTTTAGAGGCTTATCTATTATGAGGAAAATCTCTCTATGGAAAGAGGTAAACCAAAACAATCATAAATTACTACAGAAATCAACTCTAATCCCATGTATGCTATATAAAAAAATATGATAACAATACAAGATGAAGATCCTACCTCATCCAAATGTTCGATGAAGTCCAACGTTGAGCACTTGACTCAAAGAAATACACTTGCAACTTGTCAGCAACAACCAAGAAATGAAAGCATATGGTGATAATTTATAAATTTAGCACATTCAATAGCATAATCCATCAACATTCATAACAAATATGCCCATGGAATAACAATTCAAATATTTTCAAGATATTAATTGGACGAGAAAAGAGTATTTCTATTAAAATGCAATCAACAAAAGTGAATGAATTACAAACTTCTATGTCGACACAGTTCAAAACCGAGAAACTAAGTCCCTTCCAGCTGGGCCTCCACCACTTCAATCCTCCACCAAAGGAAATCTCATATAAGAGAGAAAATGAGGTTCTCAATCAAGTAGGGAAGAGCTTGGGGGTTGAAAAATGTGTTCAGACTTAAAAGGACAAACATATATAGACTTAATATGAAGTGAATAATTTATCCAGAGTAACTTTTCTCTCAAAGTTGAATTCTTCTCCTCTTTTCCACAGCTTGGATATGGCCCATTTATATCCTTCAAGTGGAACTGAAGGGCTGAGTTGAAACATTTCCAGTATATGGAAGGTCAAGGATCATGGATCTGATGACGTGACATGGAAACCCAACACTATTTTTAATTTTGGGCGCAAAACTGGATGTACACGGGTTGTAATGGTGCAACCAACATATACACATGTTTTATAATAGTTAGGGCATGCACATGTGGAAAAATGTTATTTTTATCTATAGATTTGAAAAAAGGGACTTCAAGTCTGCATAGGCAAATGGAAAAAAGCCTTCTGAGAAAATTTTCATAGGGTGAGGAAAATCTTGCTATAATAAATGCCCCCTATTGTGTGAGGTTAGAGGAGTATCTGCGATGGTTGAAATACATTATAATACCCATAAGTGGAGTAATGGAGACTCAGCTGAAAGAACTAGTTTCTCATGAGAATATTACAATCTATACTGACTTTGTGCACATGGCTGCCAATTTGAATTACACTGTAGATCCATGTGAAAATATACCAAATAGTTGTTCATGGCCATGAGTAGGCAATACAAAGGTGGCTATATTCCAAAGGCTGTTATAGTCATGAACAAGGCCTAGTAAAACCAATCTCAAAATCAATATAAATATATTTGTATACAATGGATTATAATCTGATCTGCCATCATCTCTGAAGTCACATAGGTATTGGTCCAATGAAAGATAGCAACAAGTCATGAAAGATGCGACTATGAATTGATGTCTTCAAGTCTTCTACATGATTTTCCAAAGGTGAAATTCTACCTTGTGTGAATAAATGAGTTGAGGTAAAAAAAAAATAGACTTCATTTGATTATTGTTCATTAAGGTATACCATTAACAAACATGAGATAGCCTACCAATAATGAAAGTAGGTATCAAGGCACCAAGTACATTCTTACAAGTGTGAATACATGTGTCAGGGTCGAACACTTGAATAATGCATTGATCAGGGGAAATTGATGTATTCCCAATAATCGATGACGGGAGAACCTACCAATACTAACTGCAAGTCTCTAGGTACTCATAGGACTCTAGGTCTCGTTTCCAGAATAGATGGGCTGAAGTCGATGGAAGGAGACCTGCTAAAAGGAGAGAATTGAGGAATCTATAATCATTCAACATGAGGTACAAAGTAGGAGATTTATTATTTGGAGGAAATCGGATGAAGAACATGTTCACAAACCAACGACCCTGTGCATCTTTTGGGTGTGCCAGATACAAGAGGTACATGAAAAATACCCTCTGAATATCAACTAATAAGGAAAATTTCTAACAAAGGTGAGGAAACCACCATAAGGATAATGGCATCCAAGACACTGCACAAATCCCAATGTGTGAATAGATGTTTTGTCATCGAACACAAGGGAAACCCACCAATCAATGACCAATGATGAAATGTCAACTGTTGGGTTCAAGGTTTCCTACCAATAATGAAAGTAGGACTAGGGTGCACAATAGGACTACAACTTCATGTAACTCTAAGACAAATTGAGGGTATGGCCTACATGAAAAGTCAAGAGTTATAAGGAATGGCCAACACAAGTTGATAGAATTCCTTTGAACAACAACATGATCCATATGGAAGACTCTAGCAACACAGACTCAATGATGAAACTTTGAGATGTAGGAGGCATCAATCAAACTCTCCATAGGGACTGGAAGAGTAACCAGTGAGGGGATTAAACTCTCTGTAACAAGATCAACTTCCTAAGGTCATGCTAAACCCAAAATTTTGATGACACGTGCACTCAAAAGTTTTGTGCTCTATTCAAAGGCGACACGACTTCTGCAAATATAAGATAATATTATTTTCCCGCTCATCTGTTTTTGTTCTCATATTCAAATGAATTCTATAATACAGAGGAGCAAATGAGTGTCGCAAGTACAAAACTAGTTCCAATGGTGGAACATACCTATGCTCAATGAAAGGAGGTGCATGTGGGATATTGATACTCGAGGGAATGTTTCCTCTTTGGTGTAGTGTGTCAAGATCCAAAGGATATAAACAAGGCTCTACTTGGCTGATGATGCAAACTACTGAGGTGATAGTCTTATAACGCAAAAGCGAGAACCGACAATAGGATCAATACTACAAGCAAGAGAATGAGATGCAATTACAACGTAATGCCAAAAAATTACCTTTTTCTTAATCTTAGTTTACTTAGTTTGAAAAATGGGTAAAATTACACAAAATAGACATCCTTTCAAATCCAATTTACGAGTGTGAAAGAGACAAGTTCACTCGACAATATTTTCTCTTTTTGAGAGAGTCAAAAAAGAGCTTAAACTAGACTCATTGGGAGTCCTCTAGGTATAGGCCAGTATGCTTATGAGTAAGAAATGAGGTTCAAACATCAAGTCATGTATTAGCTACAAGGGACTCCTGATCCTACGGACAAAAATCTTTGCATGGGCACTAAATGGAGCAGGGGATATAACTGAGGTACCCATGTTTGGTAAGTCTCTACTATTCAATAACGACACGTCTAGTTGTAGATAGAAGGTTCTGTGTCACTATTAAATGGGTTCGTACCTAAGGCATATGAGTTGTAGTCATAGGATGATGAAAGTGTGTATAATGGATTGGTGACCTATCCTATATGATGGATGACAAAGATACCTGTCCAAAGTTACGAACATGCGACATGGCACTGAAAACCACAGAATCCATGGATAAAACCACCAAAACCAACTCCATCCACTGTCGTATTAGTCCATTAGGCCAAAATATTAGACAAAACTATGTAAAGTGGCTAATTTTTTTCTATAAATAGTAAAAATAACCAATTTTACTATACCATTTGTATTTTTTACCCAAATAGTGCATTTTGGACCAAATTACCCCTGAATTTCAACTGTTGATTGCGGGAGCTATGAGCGATGAAATCAACAACCATCTGGACCAGGTAATTCATATTGATCTTCTCTTTATTTATAGTGGATTAAAATTTTCAATTAGGCTTCCTTTTTTGAGTATTTTAGGGCGCAATTTAGAAACTAAGGTATATGCAGGCTATAGATCATTAGGTTGCGTATACGCATACCTATACACGATTTTTTGCAAAACAACCAGTGTATAAGTAGCCCTATATGTGACTATGTAAACTGTATCTCATGTACATTCCCATGGATAAGTTTTTTAAGATGTAATGCTAACTCAAAAAATGGTTTTAATCTTGCAGGATGGTGATAGAGTGGAGAGAAAGAGACCATGAAGAGGTGGATGCAGTAGTGGAGAGAGATCCAGGGGCCAAAATGGCCTTAAAAATGTGTGGGATATAAAAAATTTGGGCTCTCAAAGGTATGAGGGATCAAGTGAGATTGCTTTAGCTGCTTATGAACTACTGGGATCCAGATACTAAGACCTTCAACCTTGATGGACAACCATTGAGGATTGAAGTTGAGGACATCTACTTCTTGACATGATTTTTATGTTGGGGCGAGGTGGTCAACCTCAAATCCCAGGGAGCTGGGAGTGGCATGCACATAGAGTATTACATAGCCACTCATTGCATTGTAGGGACCGAGAAGGTAGGGATCCAACTCTTGATCAAAGCGATCACAATATGAGTCTCAAGATTGTTGTCCTAGTGTTGACATAGATCACAGGGTCGACCTCTTTGCACCAGGAATAGAGGCAACTTATTTTCTATTAAGTGGAGTTCTTGTGACCCATGGTTTACGATTGGTGCACCTCACTGCTAGCCAACATGAAGAGCCAACTGATAGACTACAAATTGGGTAGAAAGAGGAACATCAGGTTTGTGTTTATCCTTTGTAGTTTTTTCTTCGAGCGGGTTTGAGGCTTGGGCCCTAGATTTTAGATTGTTTCACATAGACCTCATGATCCAACCCTAGCATGGTGGACTGAGGTGATGAGGCGATAAGGAGGTGGTAGGGTACCAACACCCTACAACGATGAGTTTTTCGTCTGGTGGATTCAACATGTGATGGCTCTGGCGGACTACCCCTACGTAGGGATTGACTTCAGAGGAGATTCATACATTCCGTTACCACCAAGTTTTTCTTATGGAGACATAGGTATGCCAATTTTTTTTGAATATTTCATTTTTTATTTTTATTTTTGTATAATAAAACAATTTTTTTTTCTGGATGATGTCAAGTATTAGCTAAAAATGTGTGTGAACCAGACATGGGTTGACGACGACCGGATATAATTCCATGACATCGACAGAGGAAATGGGGGGATGAACCTGTGGGAGGGGACACTGATAGAGTGCTTCAAAATGTGCACAAAAACTTGTGTCGTTTGACGCAGAGGATTCCCATGGTTCAGGTAGAGGATCTACTAGAGACGATGCAACGACAGGTGGAGGCTGTGCCCCATGCTTGGGTATGACTCTTTCGACATCTCACAAATGCCATTGTATGATATCATGATACTTATCCAATGACACATTCGTAAATGTTGTGATTACTGTATGGTCAACCGTATATGTATTTTGAGGGTGTGAGCCCAAATTTTGTACTATAACATCATATTTTTTGGAGAGATGAAATATACAAAAACATTTATTTTTGATTTTACTTATATTACAATGTGTACATTGATGAAAGTGTTTCATTTTCTTTAGTTATGTGACAAATTCCAATATGAAACAAAATTAGCATATGCATCAGATACATAATTAGAACTTCTAGGTATGTGATGATAAGTAATGAAATCAAAATGTCTTTCCAAAAGTCGTACCCATAAGAATTGTCGGAGTAGAGTAGGATCTCACACATGATAATTGTCATTCAAATGATATTCTACTAACTGGGAGTCTAGGAAAACTTCTAAAGAGTGAATACCATGAGAAATGGCATCGTGTAAAAGTTCTATAACAACGCTATACTCGACCACATTATTTGTGGATGGCCCTAGGAAAATGCCATCTGAAGATTCCAGTAGAACCTTGGGTGAGTAAACAACCCAAGAGGTGGAAGCCAAGTTCAGTGTATGACGAATGGCCCCATCTATGAATCCTAAGTAGACCGAAGACTCCATTGACATCTTCCAACAAAGGGAAAACTTGATTAGCAAGATGAAGATATAAAAGAGGGAAAAGATATATACACTAAAATGCATTAGTATACAAAGAGTTATTCCCAAGCTTGGGGCTCAAGCGTAATATATTTTCAAATAGAGCCCATTCTTGGGCTCAACCAACATGTTCCCTTCATAATATTCTAATTCATAGGCTCCTTTTTCTAAGACACATCGCACGATATAGGGACCATGCCACACGGGTTTGAACTTTCCTACCCCCAGTGGTTCTTTGGATTGGTCATACAGAAGGACCAAGTCACCCTTAGAATACTGCCAAGGAAAAATAGACTTATCATATTGCACATTGACATGTCTTTTATTCACTTTGATATTCATGGAGGCGTCTCGATACTACTCATCTATACTCTCTAGGTGTACGAGGTGTTGTTCGAGATCATAAGTGTCAAGTAGGAGCACAAATTCCAATCTAAGACAAGGGATTTTTCATTCAATAGGTAGGATTGAATCCACACTGTTCACTAACTGGAAAGGAGAAAAATTAGTGGAAGTATTAACTGAGGTTCGGTATGCCCAAAGTGATGGGTAAATCATGATATGGCAGTCATATTTTCTCTGATTGACAATTTTCTGCAAAATGGTCTTGAGATACTTGTTCACGGGATCTACTTGTCCATTTTTCTAGGGGCATTAAGGGGAAGAATGGCCATGTCTAAACCCCAGTTTTGATGCTAATTCTATCATCATTTCATTCTGAAAGTGACTTTCATGATCCGTGAAAATCTCACTCGAGATTCTGAACCTGGCTATAATTTGATTGAATATGAAGAAAGAAACATTCTTACCATCGTATTTAACTATAGGCATGGCCTCATCCCACTTAATAAAGTAGTCTACGACCATGATAATGTGTTGATGCCCCCCAATCGAAGTTGGGTTGCAATCCACAAAATCCACCCCCCACTTGGTGAAGGGACTGACGATAACAATTGGACGGAGATGAGATGGATGCGAGCACATTTTTCAAGTGAACACCTAGCAGGGGTGAAAATTCTTAACCGCTTCGATGCAATTGTTAAAAAAAGATGGCCAAAAATAACCGTCTCGCAAAATTTTCTAGGTTGTCGCAAGTCCAGATAGATGACCACCACAAGCCTCATTGTGGCAGTCCTTTAGAACAGACTCATCTTCTTTGTGAGTCAAGCAATGATGCAAGATATTGTCTACTCCTTGATGATATAGAGTGTCGTCGATGATAAGGTAATTCTTAGCTTGGTATCATATACGTCGTTAGTCATCTCACGAGAGATGTTGAGGGAAGTTCAAAGTTTGAATATAGAAAACAATATCTCTATACCAGGGGTCTGATGACGAGACAAGGAAAATTTGTTCACCGCAAATGAATCAACATGGATCCGATCCTCATCTAACCAAGGGAAGTTAGATATTAACTTTGCAAAAACTAGTGATTTTTTGGACTTCGCAGAAGCGAAATCGAGATAAATTATTATAGAATGACAATCCATTTATTGTACTTTCCCCCTATGATACATCTAGTAAGGACATATTGAAATGGATTGACATCAGAAACCACAATAGTTTTTCAAAGCAATGTATAGTGTCGTAATCGTTGAAAAACAAGAATGACAACCAAAGCTAGGTTATCAAGATGAGAATATTTGAGTTTAGGGATGACTAAGTTTCGACTAATATAGTAAATGACGTGCTCATGGAGCTCGTAATCCTCCTGAACCAACACCATACCAATCGTCTCTTCGAACGTAGTGATATAAATGAGGTAATTTGTATTGTAGTCTGAAGACTTCAGTAGAGGTGTCGATACCAAGGCATTATTCAAAGCATCGAAGGATTCCTGGGCTCGCTCATCCCAGATAAAAGGAGTGTCAGATTTCACTATAAGCCATCGTAAAAATTCATATTTCCTCTATAAACCTTGAAGTTGACAAATAGTGCGCAAGGGAGGAAGTTGAAGTATTTCCTCAACCTTTAACAGATCTACCATGATCCTAGTATTAGAGACAAAATCCTAGAAGTCGACCTAACCTAACACAAAATATGCATTTATGAGGGTTCAAATAGATGCGATAATGGTGACATATTTCAAAAATTAGCCGAAGGTGTTTAGGGTGATCCACTTTCTCACGAGAGTGAGCAGCGAGATCGTCGAGATAAACATTGACTATATGCTTGAGATTGTGATATGCGAAGGTCATAGCTCATTGGAAGGTTTCTTCGACATTCTTAAGGCCAAAAGGCATCTTATGGTATGTGAATGTACCCCAAGGGAAAATAAATTTCGTCTTATGTTGGTCCTCGGGCTTAATCAAAATTTGGTTATACCCTAAAAATCTGTCCATAAAATAAAAAACTTCACTTCCCACACATTCATCGAGAATTTGATCAATGAAGGGTGTCATGAAGTTTTCTTTGGGAAAATCTTTATTCAGGTCATGAAAATCCATGCATACATGGATGGTTCCTTTATTTTTATTCACAAGAACGGGATTGGATACCCATTCAGTCAAGGGAACCAGGTAGATAAATCCAACATTAAGCAGTTTTTCTACCTCTTCCTTAATAGCAGGGGCCTTCCTAGGATTGAAAAATCTAAGTCATTGTCGAATGGATTTAGCATCTGGTTAGATTTTAATCTCATGTTCAACAATTTGTTGGTCAATTCTTGGCATCTCTTCATATGACCAGGCGAATAAATCATGAAATTCTTTGAATAGCTCGGTGTAGATCAAAATTTCTTCCAGCGAACAATTTGGACTAATGTATACATTTTCAATCTTTCCAGGAATATGTGAGATATTGATCATGACGGTAGGAGAGATACTTGCCATGTTTCCTTCGGCATAAATGTCATGCATATCAAGTGGAACTATGACGTGGTTGATTATCTCACTCAAGGTAGATCTAAAATCATCTTGCTCGATTCTGGAAAGTTCTAGGAGAAAATAAGAGTGATGATGCATATCATCCCATGGCCTATTAGAACCATTCATGGCCTGTATGATAGCTTCATCCGAAGGTAAAGTCTCATAGAGGCAGTCGTCTGAACAAGATGATGAAGTGGCCCACACGGGCTCTAGAACAGGATCCTCCTCATCCATCTACGAGGTAACGGGATTTGGATCGACATACGAGTCAAGAAAAACTTGATACACTATCTCTACCATCGATAGTGGCATGTCCTTTCCAATATGTGACTGACCTTCATAAGATGAAGTCGAGGAAGGTAGGGTCCAAGGATCTTTAAAATACAAAGTGAAAAAAGGAATGGAACTCTTTGACAAAGAAGACCTACTGGACATGGCCTATATATGATGACCCGGTGCCATGAAGTAGAAGGTACCCATAAGGGATGAGTACATTCCAACACCGATGTTCTGAGTTGTCAGCTGAGAATTGTCAATCACGGGGATCAAAGGTCCAACCAATGCATTGGGGCTAGCGTACACAAAGTAAACCTGGTCAATCGTCATGATATTCCCATCGTGAGGAAAGTAAAGAGTGCGGAAGATGGACGATATGATTGAAGTCATAACATAAGTCCAATTGCATCCTAGTAACAAGTTATACTCGAGGGGCACATCAACCACCTCGACATCCACCTCTACCGTCTTCCCACCTAACTGGATCGGGAAGGAATGAAGAATTTCGTGAGGGCAGAAGGAACGAACATCAAATATAGTCAACATGGTCGGACATTGATAAAGGGTGTAAGAGCCGAGGGATTTCCAATAGACTAGGGACATTACACATGTTGCAACGCCTTCATCAACAACAATATGGTTGATGGTATACTTTGAGTAACCCATGTGGATTTGGAATTCCACATGGTAAGGAAAGAGAGCCTTCACATCCATGATGTAAAACTTGATAACTTTAGAGCCACAAGGATATAGAGCTCCTAGTGCATATAGCAAGGAATTCCTTTATGAAGGACACGTCTGGAGTACCTCCAGAGGCGAAATCACATAAGGGGTTTGACCTAGGTATTTAACAATAGATTAATTCTTGGTGGCTCTAGAATTAGGATTCTGGGTAGAGCACTTGAGTACTCCTTTCAAAATGCGAGGCAGAGGATTTGGATTTTTGATTTGTAAAGGCATCTCTGGAGGAGGGGGAGACTCTAGACTAGGTACAGTCTGTGGATAACTATAATCATGAGATCGAGTGGCTACATTAACCTCAGATTTAACCATATTGATGCATAGATGGTCATCATATTGCATCGGTGGGTTTTGAATCCCACTCACCACATTTCCAGCATTCGAGGAGCTCGAGGCCGTGTGATGATTATGTGGAAAAGGATTAGTCATCACAGTGGGCGGTAGAGATAAAAGCTTCGTAACTTCCACAAGTTTGGGGCATAAGTGGGTAAGGTGGTTGTCTATACAAATATTGCAGGGAAACTTCACCTTCCACCTTTCTTTCTTTCCCTCACCAACATTGTTATTCAACTTTGGATTATTACCATTTTCCTTTGGTTTATTATTATTCTTCTCGCCCTTACGATTTTTACCACGTCCTTTATTTTTATTCCCTCCTGGTTGTTGGTTACCATTCAGATTAGTCGACGACTACACATAATGTACATCTTTTGACTGAGTGGGAGTGGAGGACATAGACAAAGATGACCCCCCTACAGTCTGGTTTAGGGATAACTCTTTTAACTGGCTTGTCACCAAGTCCGCAAATGTCACATTGGCAGAGCCTAGAATGCCATCGGCATGAGGCCCGGGATTTTTTCTAGGGTCATAGTTTGACCTCGGTGCATATGTCAAAATATCATATAACATCCCAGACTGAGCATATATAAGATCTAACTGATGGGATTTAAAAATCACTTCTTCCTTAGATGTAATCCCGGATGTAGAAACATCCTTCAAAATATAAGGCTGTAGAAACTTAAGGAACCACTCTAGAAAGAATTATGGGGTTATGTAGGCCTTGATAAAACCCTTCCATATATGCCACTACTGGATGTGATCTGAAATATGGGTGGCTTTGTCTTGACATAAGGCCAACAAACATTCTATGCCTGCATCAAAACGAAATGACAATTAGAAGTGGTTGAGGAAGACTAAAACCATGTGATTAAAAGTTTCGTACGTACCCCCTGGTATCTCTATATACCATTTCATGATGAACCCTATGAAGGTGCATTGAAACAATCTTAAATGAATAGAATCATTGTTAAGGAAGTTCAAAGAGCACCAAAGGTGAAAAGTAGTGACGTGATCACCATGATCCTCACCATTCTTGCCTTCGAATTTTGGAATATCTGAAGGAAGCTTGGTGGGGGTGGGGGGCCATGTTGGATCATGATGCGCAAGGTCATTCATCAATCTAGACAAGTCTGGAAGATTGAGCATGGCCAAAAACGGGAGATGGGGTTGCGACATCTATCCCCAAGCTCCCTGGAAAGATTGTTTTTGGGGAATCACAACCCATCAAGGGTTCTGGTATGCACTATGGCCCTATATAGGATTGTAAGAACCTCTTATAAATTTATTCATGAGGGGTTGGTTGGGAACCATTCCAATAGGAATGTTATGATCAGGTTTGTAAAAATTTCCCCCAGCTGGAGTGGCTCTAGGTTGAGGGTTGCCCAAGGTATGAAAATGACCTCCTTCGGGTGTGAATCCGAAGGATAATGGTGGATTATTCATGTCAAATGTGTTGGTCAAAATCAGTACATAGGAGTTATGTGTAAAGGATGGACCATAAGAAGTAGCTTGTCCACCAGGTTGTCTACTCCATCTAGGAGCGGTAGGACCAATATTAGACCCAAGGTGAAAAGGAGGAGGGCCTTCAACTATATGATTCATTTGTGGTATAAGATCACCACGAAATGAAAATGGAGTATGTGGAGGAGCCATGCCCCCAAGTCCAATACTAGTATTTGGAGTAGATGTTGGGATGGAGGATGAAAACTACGATGTGAAATTCAACATACCATAAGAAAAGGGGCTATAGGCCATACGGATGGACTGAATATTGTATCCCGAAGAGTGACAAAGGGAATCAAAAGGGTTTGTGGCTATAGGTTGAGTATTCACTATAAGACAGACAAGAGTGATGATAGGAACCTCCGACACTACAACCATTGTGGTTGAATGTGTCAAAGGAGTATTGTTAACTATAGTGGGTATGTGAATTGAAGGACTCCCAATATTTTTCTGAATCGATTCAATACTCATCCTTGTATGATCAGAAGTATAGTAAGTGGAGGTGTGTGTACCACTTTTGATAACTTTACACCTTTTAGAAGGAAAAGACTCAAGATTCGGTGGTAATCATAAGAAGCGGTGAGACCTGTGGGGAAGGTGGTATGGCTCCATGATGACTCAAGACTCGAGATATAAAAAACAAATCCTAAGGCCAACTAGTAATAAAATAGCACACCAAAATAAAATAAACAAAAGGCCAATATGTACAAAAACAGGATAAAGTGGTTGAAAGGGGCCTCCCTCCCTAAAGTAAGTATGCCTCACCTAAGAGGGGTGTGGTGGGGTATTCTACCCTACGGACTAACAAGCTAGGGCTTTAAACTTGTATGCATATCATGACCCTTCAGAAACAACTTTTAACCTTCTACCCGAATTTAAAACCCCTTTTCTCATGCAAACATGGGAAGAATCAACTAACCTTTTTATCGACGGTTGAAGTAGATCCTCCGTTGAGCTTTTATCTCCTTGCTGCTGCTGATCCTTCAAAAAATATTTCCTGCAATCAAGACAAAACTACGCATGCATGCTATTGATCTACTAGAGGGTTAGAGATTAAACACAAATCAAATAATGTAGATAAGACTCATGTATTCGGGATGGGAAAAGTATCTTTTTCATTAATCTCAATATGAATAAACTTACAATGATTTCAGAGACTGGCCACCGTTCCTCGATCTTGATCCTGGGCTCCTCCTCTTCTTCGTCCTCCAACTGCTTTGCTTGAACTTCTCCTAAAGCTTGAGGAAAGGCTAAAGGGTTGGGACAATAATGGACTTGGCAATTTTGGCAGAGTTTCTTTGCTATGATTTTTCCTCCTTTGAATAGTACCCCTACCCATCCTTTTATAGGCTAGAAGGAGCTAGGGTTTTAGGTGAACTCTCGACCATGCATGGATGGGAGTTCCAGTTAACTGTCAAAAAGCTTTTCGTCCCGGCGGAAACTTTCCTGATTTTTTGCTTTGTTAGGTAAATGCGGGCTGTAGTGGGCTAGCCCGCGGTCCACCGCGTGTATTAGAAGGCCAACAAGTGGTCCACCGCGCCCAGTGAGAGGTTAGGGCGCGGGTTGCTTGATTTGAGTGGTTTTTCAAGATTTTATTCAGCATGGCTTTGGCAAGGAAGAGACATGAGTTGGCCTGATGCCAGGTAAGCCTGTGTGGTGCATTTTAGGGTTATAACAGATGCCCCCTAATGTGTGATTTCAGAAGAGCATCTGATGGCCAAAATACATTACCAATTATTTACCAATCTGTACTGATATGCTGAATGAGTGAGCCCAGGAATCAGGAATCGGGAAGTGCCGTCTGCAAAAATTATCAGATGTCTCACCGAGGTGGGCATACCCATGCTCGGGATAAATCAGAACCATGGCTACCAATAAAATACATTGTATATCCATGTCAAATAACTATAAAGAGTAGCCGCGAACAATACACATCAGAGCTACATCTCGAAATCAGAAAGATATACTTAGACAGTATCCATCTCTCAGAAGCTGATTTGGCCTGATGGCTGTACTTCAGATCACGAGCAACAACTTCAAAGTCTTCTAATCTCGGGTAGGAGTGTAATATGAGTGTACGACTGCACTAACCAGAGGTTTTCGACGGCTCATCAGTTCTGGACTTGCTATTCTTGATGATCAGACTAAAGGCTTCAGTGATTTCGAACAAAGACTTGATTGGGCGTTCAGGATGGCCGGGTATGCAGACAAGAGACATATTGCAGAGTGTCCAACTCAGGCTAAGTAACAAACTTCCCTTGGACAATATCATGACAAGTGATAAGAATCAGGCAGCATACCTGTTAATCATAAGTCTACGAAACAGGAGGCAACGCAAACTCTCCATATGTTTGGAAGAGTAACCAAACAGTGGAGGACACAACTCAATATAGCGAGCAAAGCTTCCTAAGGTCGTACTACATCCCAAAGTATGATAAATCAAACGGACAGATGTGCTTTATCCAAGGGCGACTCATAATGCTACCAATAAAGAAAATACTTTTCCCATCCTCTTTTTGGGGTATATTTAATTTTTTTTTTTTTTTGTTGATTTTGGAAAAAGAATAAAAGAATATTACGTTACAGTGGAGGAACGAGCATAGAAAACATACAAGCTCAAGGCACAAGGAAAAGATTGATGTTCTAGGAAATAATACTCAGGAAAAATCCTCCATTGGCCAAAGGTGTTAAGACGCAAAAACAAACTGTTACTAGGCTGATGGGTAAAGGATGCAAATGCGGTTGATAGAACACACAATGGTAATGTCCTTCGATGTAAGTTTAACGAGCCCAGAGAAAGGAAGCTCGGTGATTTTTCATATTTAGAGAGTCTGAAAAAATATAAAAGGAAACACCATTGGGGTACCTTTTTCGTCAATAGTCTAGTCGGTTCGAAAAAGGGGTAAACTAGCACCGACTAGATGTCAATTCAAAACCATTTTAACGAATGTGACAAAGACAAGATCACTCGACGATTTTTTCAATTTTAAGGAGTCTGAAAAAAGATTAACTATGGAGTCCGTCAGGAATGTTCTTCTGAACCATTTAACGAGTGTGAAAGAATAAGGTCACTCAACAATCTTTTCAATTTTAGGGAGTCTGAAAAGAGCTTAACTATGGACTCCAAGGGGGGTTTCTTTTTCGTAAATTTAGTCCCTCAGGCCCGAAAAAGAATAAAATTATACCTGAGGATACTCTTCTAAAGAATCAGAATTTGATAGAGTATTCCTTTGTTCGTACAGTTGACCATCCGGATCGAAAAAGGGGTAAAATACTGTCGGATAGACGTGACTTCAAATTTCAGTTTAACGAGCGTGAAGGGTCACAAGATTGTTCGGCAATCTTTTCATGTTTAGAGGGTCTGAAAAGGGCTTAAAGGGAGACCCGTTATGTTATGGGAGTCCAGAGGGTAAGACAAAGAGTGAAAAAGACCCATGCAAATGAGGCTCAAACTCATATTCAGGAAAGACTATACGGACTCCCGAGCCTACTATGTTGTCAGAAACGGCATGGACACCATAATGAAACCAGGAACTACCTAGGGAATCCGTGTTTTGGTAAGCTCTACCATCCTATTGCGACACTTCTAGAGAAAAAATGATGGTTCCATGTCACAACCAGATGGGGTCGATCCTATATTGTAAAAAAGGCAACGAGATGCAATAGTGGGGATAAAATCCTACCCTATATGCTCAGGTTGACTTTTGAATTTTTTTTTTTTATGGACCGTCCTTATGTGTATTTTTTTTTATTTTCTGAAACTCAATGAAAAGTGTCCCAATACCTGATCAAATCCCTTCCATATAACTCCGGAACCACCCAAAATGGTATTTGGTATAAAGAAACTGATAAAAGGGGCCAAAAGGGTGACAAAAAGAGGCCAAAACGTCTATAAATAGAAGCTGGCAGCTCATTATCACCATTGATGATTTGAAAATTGACTCTGGAGCCAAAAGACCCCCTTTCCTACAGATCGTGATTCCGGGAGCTACAGTGGACCAAACGAACTTCTGCTCGGACCAAGTAAGTACAAACTCCCTCATCTTGCATTTCAATACTTGATTTGTTGTTTTTGGGTTGTTTTTGGGGGTGGTCGTCACCCTCTAAGGGGTCGGCCCTAGAAACCCACGGGCTGTCCAGAGACAGCCCGTGGGTACCCATGCACAGGGTCAAAACAACACGCGGGTACCCGCGACTGTCACCTCTACAGCCCGCGGGTTACCCCCCGTGCAAAGAAAAAATTGATGTTACAAGATCTAACTCTCCTTTTTGCCTTCTGATTTTTGCAGGATGTATGTTCATTGGAGAGAGAGAGAGTATGAGGCTGCCAATGAGGCAGTAGCTGCAGATTCAAATGTGATGGTTGTGCTGACATAGTGTGGCCTCGTGAAGTTTTTCTTATGTCCATTTATGTGCACACAACCAAGGCTGTTGAATGCCCTGGTTGACTATTGGCATCCTGATGCTGAGGCTTTTATGATCGACGGGAAATCCTTGGTGCCCACCACCGAGGACATCTATTTTTTGACGGGCCTCTCGAGGAGAGGGGAACCCGTTAACTTGCAGACATTTCCTGTGGGGCCGAGAAAAGTCTCGGAGTTGATTGCCGAATATTGTGTGGCTGGGACCAGTCAGGGGACTTCCTGGATACCGATTGGCAGTGTCACCAGCCTTTCGTTACAGACTATCTTATCGCTCATTGGGAGAATTACCGGCTCTTCAGCTGTACATCAGGCGTCGCGTGCACAGATGAACTGTGCAGTTCAGTGCATGAATGCATAGATCTATGACTGGAGTACCACCCTATTAGAGAGTATGAAGAGGCAATTGACAGATTATCGTCAGTGCAGACACAGGAACTTCGGGTTCGGGACTATCTTGTGCTCCTTTTTCTTTGAGAGAGTTCCATGCTTCATTCCTCGGATGACAGTACGAGGACATCTGGTGACTTTCTCGGCAGTGTGCAGATGGGCAGCGTTGCTTCCGCGACAGGGTGGTGGGAGGACCACCGAGGCCTTCAATGATGATTTCTTTGCGTGGATGATGCGACAGATTCCGGCGATCGAGGATTAGCCATATGCCATGATTGACTTTTCCAGAGATCCAGCGATACTAGTTCCTCCTGGTGAGGAGCAAGGGGAGATGGGTAAGTCTCCACCTATACTGTTTTTTGTTTGCATATGTAATTTTTATGTCTTTTTAGATATATATCATGTTTTTGGATAACAGAGTTTCTGATGGGTGAACTTTTTGTTGCGTGCAGATGTGGGACCTGTGCGGCCTGTTGATTTTGTGCGGAACAAGCGCCGCCCACGGCCAGAGGCCGCTGCTGCTGCCGCCAGGGGAGTAGCAGTAGCAAGGAACCCTCCAGCCGGAGAGGCTGAGAGGTGTCTTAGGCGGGTTGAGAGGAACTTCACTGAGCTCACCCGCACAGTTCCCATGATCGAGATAGAGGACTTGCCGCCCTCTATGTAGACTCATATGGTGGGGTTACCTCAGACATGGGTCCGATTATTTAGGTGGTTGGGTCGGGCTATACATGACTATAACAGGGCCCATAGGCCCTGAACATCTTTTGTAGACCTTTATGTGCCTCGAGCACTAATATGTATTATATTTTTTGAGGGCATAAGCCCCAGTGACTCGTTATGGTTCCCACTTTTTGAGGCCCTTGCGCCCATCTATGTACTCTCCGGATGTTATCATGTTTATATATGATTTTTATTTCTTTTATGTGTCTTTATGGATTATGTGTACAAAATGTATTTACATGTGTTTGATCATGATCTTCTTTATGTGTGGGTAAGATGCCAATCTAAAATGTGATTAGCTAGAGTATCTGTGATTTGATTTAGACTTCTAGGAACATGAAAATATGTAATATAATCAAAGTTGCGTTCCAAGAGACGTACCCTAAGGAATCTTCAGTGTAGAGTAGGATCGTGCAGACGGTATATTCTATTTAGCTGTGACACAACCAGTTGAGCATTTAGATAGACCTGAAGATGGGAGATACCCAATGACAAAGCGTCACGAAGCAACTCAATAACTGCGCTATACTCGGCAACATTTTTTGTGGTGTCACCTAAGCATATCCCTCCGGAAGATAACAACTAACCCTGTGGTGTAAAGATTACCCAAGCTGCAGAGGCAAGCCTCCGCGTGTGCCGACTAGCACCATCCGCATACCCAATGAACACCTCAGACTCACTTGACATCTCCCATAGTGACGAAAGATAACATTAATGACACGTCCATGACACGTTTTTCAAAAGAAATGAAAGAAAGTAATAGCACAAAGACTATACATATGTTACAAAAAGTTACCCACAGTGACCCTATGAGTAGTACTTCTTGAGGTAGAGCCCATTTCTAGGCTCCGCCAAAGAATTCCCTTCAAAATCGACTAGACGATAAGCGCCCTTTTTTAACACCTCCTTCACAATGAAGGGTTCGAACCACATGGGTTTAAACTTTCCTTCCCCCAGGGGGTCCTTATCTTGGTTGTAAACCAGGACAAGGTCGCCCTCAGAGAAAACCCGAGGATGAACGGACCTATCATATTGACACTTAACCTTATGTTTATGAGCCTCATTGGTTAGTGCCGCATCGCGACGCTGTTCATCAAGCTGCTCTAGGTGTACTAACCGTTCTTCAAGCGGAGAAGTGTCTGGAAATAAATGTACTACCAAATTTAGAGATGGAATTTGACATTCAATGGGAAAGACTGCCTCTAGCTCGTAAACGAGTTGGAAAGGTGAGAAACTGGTTGCAGTCTTAACTGATGTTCAGTAAGCCCATAATGTCGAGTATAACATCAAATGCTAGTTTGACTTGGCGGAGTTGATGGTTCGCTGTAGCATTGTCTTAAGCGTTTTTTTAACAGCTTCCACTTGCCCATTGGCTTGGGGATAATAGGGTGATGAGTGTTCCTTCCATAACCCAAGATTTGATGTTAACTCGGTCATCATTTGATTTTGAAAGTGACTGCCATGGTCAGTGACAATTTCTCTCGGGACTCCGAATCATGCTATAATCTGGTTAAATAAGAAGAGAGCTGCAGTCTCTCCATCATCTTTGAACGTCGGCATAGCTTTGACCCACTTAGTGAAGTAGTCGAAAGCGACAATGATATAGCGATGCCCCCTGGCTGATGGGGGGTTGCAAGTAGTGTAATCAATCCCCCATTTTGTGAAGGGACCGATGATGATAACAGGAAACATCGGAGCTGGATGTGCCCTCATCTTCCGTGAGAAGATTTGGCACGGATGGCACTTCTTGACCGACTCAAGACAGTCTTTAATAAGCGTGGGCCAGAAGTAACCTGCTCATAAAAATTTTTGGGCTGTTGCCAACCCGGATAAGTGACCGCCACAAGCTCCTGTATGACAATCGTTGAGCACTATGACGGCCTCTTCATGAGTGAGGCATCGATGTAAAATACAATCTACACCTTGCCGATACAAAGTATCATTGAGTATAAGATAGTTCTTGGCCTGATGGCATATCTACTGATGCTCATCACGAGAAGCAGAGGTAGGACACTTCAAAGTCTGGAGATAGATCGGTATATCTCCATACCAGGGATCAGACGATTCTATCAAAAAGATATCACCCCGGATAGGCGATTCCTCAGGCACAACATCACCTAACTCAACCGGAAGTTCCGAGATAAGTTCTGCGAAGACCAGTGACTTCTTGGACTTCGCTGAAATGAAATCTAAGTCAAACTCTTGGAGGATAACCATCCATCTACTGATTTTTCCGCCTATAACTCGTCATGTCAACATGTATTGAAATGGATTCACGACGACAACGACAGTGGTCTTACGAAACAGAACATAGTGATGGAACCGTTGAACAGCATGAACTGCTGCCAATGCAAGTTTTTCGAGATGTGTATAATTAAGTTCCAGTCCTACGAGGCCTCGGATCAGGTAATATATCACGTACTCAGAAAACAAATCATCTTCCTGAACTAAAACCATGTTGATGGTTGACTCTGCGGAAACCAGATATAATAGGAAATCCTTGTTATAATTCGGTGGCCATAGCAGAGGTGCGGTTGTAAGGGCGTGTTTCAATGTGTTGAAAGAGCGCTGCGCTGCTTCATCCCAGAGGAAAGGAACGTTTTTGTTCAGTAAACGCATGAAGCCCTTGGTTATTTCAGCATAGTTGGCGATGAAGCGTCGTAATAAGTTCGCCTTGCCTTGAAGACTTTGAAGTTGTAAAATTGTGCGTGGGGGGGGGCAACTGTACTATTGCCTCCACCTTAAGAGGATCGACCATGATCCCCGTTGTTGAAATGATGAAACCTAACAAACGTCCTGACGTAACGCAAAAGCTGCACTTGTTGGGATTTAAGCGAATCTGGAAGTAGCGACAGCGTTCAAAGATGAGTCTAAGGTGTGTTGGATGATCCTTTCGCTTGCGAGAGTGTGATGCTAAGTCATCTAAATAAGCCTCGACTATATGTTTGAGGTCATGAAACGCAAAAGACATGGCCCGCTGGAAAGTGGCTCCAACGTTCTTGAGACCAAAAGGCATTTTTCAATAGGCGAATGTACCCCACGGACAAATGAATTCCATTTTGTGTTGGTCCTCGGGTTTGATTTGGATTTGGTTATAACCCGAGAAACCATCCATGAATGAAAAGGATTCACAACCGGTGCACTCATCAATGATCTGGTCAATGAATGGGGTTGGATAATTATCTTTTGGACATGCCTTATTCAAATCACGGAAATCGGTACAGACACGAATCATGCCTTGTTTTTTATTGACTGGCACGGGATTTGACACCCATTCAGTCAAGTGGATAGGGTATATGAACCCTGCCTTAAGCAATTTCTCAACTTAAACTTTGATAGCTGTTGCCTTCCTTTGATTAACTGGACGAAGTTTCTGTCGAATAGGATTAGCGTCTGGATATGTAGTGATATCATGTTCAACAATTTTCGGATCAATTCCTGGCATTTCCTCATAAGACCAGGCAAAAACGTCGCGGAATTATTTGAAAAGATCCGTGTAAATCTGAATCTCTTCGGGGGAGCAATCCTCTCCGACGAAGACATTCTCCACGACGCCGGGGGTTCGGGAGATATTGATAGGTATCGTTTCAGTGATAGTCGCCATATTTCCCTCAGCATAAATATCCTGTGTAGCCAAGAGGTTAATGGGACAAGGCTG
>JZKD02S1232793.1:0-12376 GCA_000966675.3 Picea glauca
CTTAGAAATTTGAATATTTTTACAAAAATATCGCCAAACATTTATAGTTGGCATATGAAGGATTATTAAGATTCGCCAAGGTTTCTACATTTTAAAACAAATTTCCATCCTTAAAATCATCCCTAACTTACAGTCATTGGAAATCTCTTGAAGAGCAGGAGACATTGGTTCCCTAAATATTAAGCCTTGATATGTCTAAAAAGAAGCAAAATTTTAATACTCCATCCCTTAAAAGGTACTTAGGGGGTTGGGTGTGTTACTTTTTTTTTCAGTTTTGCGTGCACTTGGGTAGTGCACGAGGATTGTTTACCAAAGAAAGGGTGTGAATATTCCACAGTGTTGTGTGCATATTGTAAGTACACGAGGATTACCTTGAAGCATGCATTGGCCAGAGAGCCTTTGTGGTTATTGGATTGGTGAGTCGGGATGCAAAATCCTAATTTTCCTATCCTTGTAAAATGTAATCACACGTAAATTATTAACAAAATTCCATCGTTGTGCACAGACCAATTAGACAAAAAGAGACCGGTGGATAAAATCCACCGAAAGGGGAAAAGGGGGGCTAATATTTTATGAGAGGGGCTAAGCCAAGGGGGCTTAAGTCCAAGGGAATGTTTTATTAATATTTATGAAAAGTATAATTTATGGATATTTATTTATCCTAAGTTACCAAGGGAAGGGAATGAGTCACCAAGTAGCTAAAGCTAATTTTGAAGGTGACAAGTGTCCAGTTATGACCATGCAAATATATGGTTGAACCTTAGTGTATTTTGGGGGGATTGACACGTATTTTTCTTCATCATTTGGCCCATCTAAACTTCAGACCTCCATTACCTTACCTACAAAGAAAAGCTTGGAAAGGGGTTTCCATCTAGTAACCAGAGATTTTGTTGTTAGGATATTTAGACACTTAGGAGTTAGTTAATATCTACTTGGTCTAATGTGTCGTTAGGTAAAAGAGTGTTTCTTTAGTATGCATTACTATGCATTTGTAGTTAGGAAATATGATGGTCATGATATGTTCCCGACATAGAGTGACCTGACGGTTCATGTTCTCCTCAATCTCAACAGCTACATTGATCCATTGCTTAACACCTGATTGGTACATTATCTCTATTTAAAGAGCATGGAGAGTCATTTTCCAATGATCTATAGTGAGAAACTCTCTTGTAAATATCTTTGTAATATTTTTCTTTTGCATTAATAAATTGCTCCAAGTGGCCACATTGGCTGGGGCAGTGGATGTTTCCTCATAGGGGTTTTACCACATCCAAATATTGGTGTGTTGATATTTAATATAGTTGTGTGAGTGGTTATTCAATATGTTTTTCCTCTGTTTGAATACTTGTGATGTCAAACTTGGTATCAGAGACTATTTGAAGACCTGCTCCCTTTGTAGATCAACATCATGAAGTCAAGTTGCCTCATCTCTAGTTTCTTCCATTTTCGTACATTTTTGGGCTAAGAGGATTGTTCCATTGTGTCTAGAGCACTTGTTTCAGTGAGGAATGTTTTTCATTTCACTTGAAAAGGTTTTTGTTTTCTCAAGATACATCTATTTCAGTCAGATTCGGAGGTATAAAGCTTGAATACACCATTTTTAAATTTTTGCAGAGTATTATTTCGGTTTTCTATTTTTGTTTCTAGGTTGTTTCTCCTTTGGATATACGTATGTTATTTTCCCTGTACCCTATGTGATCTCGGAAAATGAAAAATAGATCAGAAAGGGTTCATTTTATGGGTAAGCTAACCGAGATCTAACCTTTGTTGTCATCCAGAAGCAAAAACAAATTATTGTGTGAAAATAATTTTTTTAGCGTGCTCTCCAAGGTTGTCTTCCACAAGAACAATAACAATAACAACACCCCCAATTCTCCTTCTAAACAATACAATATTTTTTGCTATCTCACTTGGTTAAAAGTTGTCTTATTAAGTAAGAGTTCTTCAGTTCAATTCTTTTTTTTGTTACTTTTTTTTAAAAAGTTTATGCATCCATTGTAAAGTGTATTTCACTTCAATTATAAAAGTGAATCACTATAAGTAGCATTAATATTTTATTTTAAAGTTATTTGTTTTGCATGCAACTTTCTTTTATAAAGTAACTTCATTGTAAAAGTGATCCCCGCTTCTTTTTATGAAAGTGGGTCACTTCATAAAGAAACGTATTTGTAAAAGTGAGGTTATTTGGAGGGGTATCACCAAGTGGACCAACTTCTACTTGCCACATGACTCTTTGGTTACTATTTATGCCCTCTTTTTAAAAGGGCATAACATTCACATCCGAAGTCGGTTTTCAGTGTCGTTTTTTTTAAACAACCTAACTTTTTGAGATCCTTCGATCCAGACGGTTAGTTTCAAATTTTAAATCCATATTATCTACATATTTAATATGGTTTCTTCCAGTGATCTTTTGCTTACCAACACCAACTACTTCCAATGGAAATACCATACAAAGGATTTATTAAGAAGTAAAGGATTGTATCACATTACCATGGGGGAAGAACTGGAACCTACTGATGATGAAAAGAAAATAAATGGGAAAATAGGAATGACGAAGCACGTGGACTAATTGGAATGTCCATCTCTCCTGATTTAAGGTTTCACCTCAAGGAATTGATGACTTTGATGAAGCTTGGTAAAAGATTGAATCTTTGTTTGGTAAACATAATATCATTTGAGCCCACCAAATAGAAAATCAAATAATGGCTTTAATTCGAAATGATTTTTCTTGCATTGAAGACTATTTATCTAAGTTCAAAACACTTAGAATATTACGTGAAGAATGTAACATCAAGCTGGAAGAAGAGTGTTGCATATATATTATTCTTTCTAATATTGGTAGTGCATTTTCATTGTTTGTATCTACCTTCTATGCCACCAAAGAAGCTCTAGGGACTGCTTATAAAAATCCCTCTTTTGAGTCCTTTTTTGATGTCTTAGTACGAGAGAAATATAAGCTTGTGCAACTCTGAGTGATTAGCACCGTCAGTACCTCCAACAAATCCTTAGTGGCCCAGCAGAAATATAAACCCAAGAATCCAAAGAAGCAACATCCTTACCACAACAACAAGAAAAACAAGGGTCTCAAACCCACTCAGACAAATTCAGTTCCTAATGGTAACAAAGGAGAAAAATCTAAAAATAAGAAGACTGATAGACATTGCAACCTTTGTGGGAAATATGGCCATGATGAATCCAAACGTTTCAAGAAGATGGCATCTTTAGAAGAAACGATGAAGAAACACAACATCAATATTGATTCTACTTCTTCTTCTTCTTTTCATGGACATGCACTTATGATTCTCATTTCTCCTTCAATGCAACTTCTACATCTTCTTTTGATGAGTGGCTTATTGATTCCGGAGCATATTATCATATGGCTAAGGATAAAGCCATATTTTCTGCTCTAAATGAATGTAACACCAAGAAAATATTTTTGGGTGATGATAAATGTCTTAATATTGCAGGATATGGAACAGTTCAGGTAGACAATGGTCATTTCAATGATGTATTATGTGTTCCAAGTCTTTCTTGTAACGTTTTATCAATATATCAAATCATTCATTCAGGTGAAGGTAAAACCGTAGATTTTTCACCTCACCAAATTGTAATCAAGGATCTAAAAGATCCTCAACATGTTATTGCAACTGGAATTGTTGATGATATTACCAGGTTGTACAAGTTTGACAACTTTGGGTCATCATCTTTTCCATCAATTTTTGTTGCTCATAACAATGACTTGAGCAAACTTTGGTATGAGCGGTTTGGTCATATAAAATATTGCTCATTACAACAACTATGTAATAAACATATGGTGACTGGTCTTCCTCTTGTTTCATGCAAAGATGGTGTTTGTATCGGTTTTGTTCTCGGCAAACATCATCGAGACAGTTTTGACGAACGTGCCTCTTGGCACACCTCGAGCCCTTAGCAGCTTGTTCATAGTGACTTGTGTGGTCCACTTTCTTCTCCTTATTTTTTAAGGTGTAGGTATTTCTTAAATTTCATTGATAACTTTTCCAAACGTACTTGGGTTTACTTATTAAAACTTAAGAGCAAATTTTTTGACAAGTTTTTGGCCGACAAGGCCCTTGTATAAAAGCAATCTGGACATCAAATTCAAAGGTTAAGAACAGATAATGGAGGTGAATATGTGAACAATAATTTTACAATTTAATTCACTACAAAAGGCATTCAAATGAAACACATAGTTCCATATACACCACAACAAAATGGTGTTGTTGAGAAAAAGAACCACACATTAAAAGAAATGGCCAATTGTATGATCCAGTCTAAGAGATTAAGTCTAAATTATTGAGAGGAAGCCATCAATTGTGCAAATTACATAGTAAATCGCACTCCCACAAAGGCTCTTAAAAATATAACATTGGAATAAGCTTGGACTAAAATTAAACCAAATGTAAGTCACTTTCATGTATTTGGCAGTATAGCATGGGCTCACATTCCTAATGAGAAAAGGAAAGCATTGCAACCTAAAAGTGAGAAGTGTATATTTGTTGGTTTTTTTGAATATGTCGAAGGTTACAAACTTCTTCAACCATATTGTAATGAAATTATTATTAGAAGAGATGTTAAATTTCATGAAACTCTCTTAGCGTACGATCCTAATTCGGTGATTGTGCCTTCTATCTCTTGTAAGCCATCTTTGGTGTTTGTGCCTTCTTTTGTTCCTAATATGTTTTCTTCTTCATATAATGACAATGAGGATGAAAATCCACCTCCACATGCTCACCTTCCTCCATATTATTGCATTGAACTTGAACCAACACCAACACCACCGCTTCCTAGATGGGTCTGTTCAACAAGAGAAGCAGTTGTGATCTTGTTGGTGATCCTTCATATCAGCGCCAAACACGTTCACAGTTCCAACTAGCCTCTTCTCTTTTGAATCAAGTTTCAGAAACTCATTATTAGGAAACATTTGCAGAAGCTTCAGGTCATCCAGATTGATATACATCAATGAATGAAGAGTATCATTCTTTAATGGAAAATGATACTTGGGATATTGTACCTCTTCCAAAAGAAAGAAAACTTGTCAAATGTAAATGGGTCTACAGAACTAAGTATGCATCAGATGAAAGTGTTGAAAATCACAAGGCCTGGTTAGTTGCCAAAGGATTTTCCCAAGTTGAAGGAATTGACTATAATGAAACCTTTTCCCATGTAGCCAAAATGAATTTCATCCGCCTTGTTCTTGCCCTTGTTGCCTCACATAAATGGGAGGTCCATTAATTTGATGTTAAATATTCCTTCTTGCATGGAGATTTGCAAGAAGACATATACATGGAACAACCTCCTGGCTATGTCCAGAATGACTCTAGCCTTGTTTGTCGCCTTAAGAAATCTCTTTATGGTCTTAAGCAAGCTCCATGAGCTTGGTATGCCAAAATGGAAATCTTTCATATTGGCACTAGATTTTCTAGATGTCATCTTGATCCTATTGTATATACCAAGAAAGTAGGAAGAAATATCATAATCCTTTTCCTTTATGTTCATGACCTTATCCTTATTGGTAGTGACTCAAAAATTTTAAAACATGTGAAAATCAGTCTTAAGAATAAATTTGAAATGACAGACTTAGGATTTTTGCATTATTTCCTTAGCCTCCAAGTTTTGCAAACCAATGAAGGAATTTTTCTTTCCCAGTATAAGTATTATTGCGACCTTCTTCGCCGCTTCCACATGGAAGATTGTAAACCAACCCCTTCTCCCTTCCAGTTTGGAGTCAATCTTGCTACCACTTGTACTTCTCTCGAAGTTGATGCCACTTTGTACCATTAGTTAGTTGGTAGCCTCTTATACTTGAATCATGCCCATATTTATATTTCCTTTGTTGTTGGTCTTGTTGTCTGGTATATGCAAACACCCCATGAAATCCATTGAAAAGAAGCTAAAAGGATACTTTGGTATGTCCAGAGTACAATTCAGTTCGGGATACATTACAGTTTAGGGGGGATTACTTTATTGATTGGTTTCACTTATTCAGATTGGGTTAGCGACCCTGATGATCGAAATTCTATTGTAGGTTATGTTTTCAACCTTGTTTAAGGACCTGTCACTTAGGCTTGTAAGAAACAACAGGATATTGCACCTTATTCAACAGAAGCAGAGTACCGAGAAGTGGTAAATGCAAGTTAGGAAGCCTTGTGGATTCTCCAAATCCTTTCATATTTTGTGTTCCAACAACAACATCTGACTAGCCTTTGGTGTGACAATCAGGGTGCCATTAAGCACGTCAAAGACCCAGTTCGGTATTAGCGCAACAAGAACATCGAGCTACACATTCACTTCATCATAAATCTAATTCATGATCGAGTTATTGAAGTGCTCTTTTTCCCTATAGAAGATCAAGTTGCATACATTTTCACAAAGTCTCTTGTAGAAGCAAAGTTTTCCAAACTTTGATCTATGTTAGGAGTGTAGGAAGTTGTCATTAAGGGGGGATAAGCTCTAAAGCCTCCTTCCTTCTCCTATTGTGTCACTATTTTAAATCCTTCAATCATATCCAAAGTTGTTCGTAAGGGGGAATGTTAGGATATTTAAACACTTAGGACTTAGTTAAGATCTACTTGGTCTAATGTGTAGTTAGGTAAAAGTGGCTTTCTTAGTGTGTTTCTTTAGTATGCATTACTATGCATTTGTAGTTAGGAAATCTAACGATCACGATATGTTCCTGACATAGAGTAATCTGATGGTTCATGTTCTCCTCGATCTTAACAACTACATCGATCCATGGTTTAACACTTGATTGGTCCATGATCTCTATTTAAATATCATGGAGGGTCATTTCTCGATGATCGATAGTGAGAAACTATCTTGTAAATCTATCTGTAATCTTTTCATTTTTACTTAATAAATTGCTTCAAGTTGCCACGTTGGTTGGGGTCATGGATGTTTCCCCGTAGGGGTTTTACCACATCCAAATATCAGTGTGTTGATATTTGATTTGGTTGTGTGAGTGGTTATTGAAGGTGTTTTTCCTTTGCTGGAATACCTGTGTTGTTGAAGAGGTGGGTTGTCAGGCCCGTGAGCATTCTCTCCATGTGAGAGATTTGGTGTTGACGAGGTGGGTTGTCAGGCCCATGAGAATTCTCTTCAGGTGAGATATTTTCGAGGCCCATGAGAATCAGTTTGTCAAGCTTGTCCACATTCTCTCCAAGTGACATATTTGTCAAGAATTGTAGGCATTAGTTATAGAGCTCTGAAAATTCATTTATGGCATGTTGTTGAAGCCCTAGAAGGGAAGTGGGGCAGCTAAGGAACTATTGAGAAAAGAAGGGGCACACTTCCTAGAGTGGGACATGCATGTGGGGAATGAGAGACTGTAGGCTAGTTTCAATAGTTGGGAACCTTGGACTGAGCAATTTTGTTGATTATCAAACCTTAGCCTGGAATTAGGATACATTTTACCCTGGTGGAGTTTAAGCCCCATCTCGGGGGTGACCTGTTGTTGAACGTTTATGAGCAACAGAGTCTATGGATGGGAGGTATGTCTGAGCTCTGTGCACAGTTGGTGACTCTTTCTAAAAGACAAGTTTCCTTTATGTGCTTGTTTGAATTACTGTGTGCTTAATTATCTATGTTTGATATGGGTTTATTTCCTATATGACGTTTCATATAATTAATTCTTGTTATTTTGTATAATGTTGTTTGCACATGTAAGTGTGATGTTGTTATTCAATATTCATTGTCACACATGTAGAGTATGAAAGTTATTAATTATTCATGTTAGTTAACTTTTTAATAATGGTCACGAGTTTCCAAGGTGAGGATAGAATTGTTGTGCATGCAGGGAAATAATCTGTGCATGCAATAGGCTAGAATCGATGTGTGCATAGGGAAGCAGTCTGCATGCACAAGGAAAACAAAAATTTTGTGCGGTGTTAGAATGGTTGTGCGTGCAATAGTAACCATGTGTTCAAAGTGGTTACACACGCAAAAATACATATGTGCTCTGAATGATTGTGCATGCAGTTGTGTTGTGTGTAAATTCTGTTGTTATAACCAGTGTCTGAAGAGGAAAATTTGTGTGGCACGAACCATCTTGGGATCGTGCGCATTACCTCATGTGTATCTACACATACTAACATTATAGGGTAGCATTTGCGCATTATAGTTTTGGAGTGGCATGGCTCAACAGTAAGTTGGGGATGTTATAGATTGGTATCAAAGATTTATTTAGCAATTTTGTATTAGTGGAGATGTTACAATGTGATAACGAGACTCATCTAGGAGGCTGTGTATGTTATAGATTGGTATTAGAGCTCTTGTTTCAACACTGAGCATGCATGGGTCGAGTATCTACTTAAGGAAAAAATTAGGATTGGTAAGTGGTCGAATTTGGAATTGCAGCGCGACCATGGTGCGCATAAAATAAGAATGTGCAAATGTGCACACTAAATATGACATTGTGGGGTATGGTGTTGTAAATGTGTAGAAAATAATGGTGCGCAAGTGTGTGCACTAAAAATTGTGGCTACACAAAGAAAAATTGGTGGTGCGTGCATAATATAGATATACAGTGTATATGTTAAATATGGACATCATGCATTGGTACAGGTTGAATACCAGCGTGCGCACGGGTTTTAGAAGGAAGCAAGAAAGAGTAAAAGGGCATTTGGGTGAATTCCAAATGACTATAATTTACTGTGCAAGACTCAAAATTGCGCAAGGGAGAAATCGATGGGAAATTTTTGGACAAAGGAGTATATTAGTATGGGTATTGATAGTACCAAGGGTTTGTATATTAGTATGGGTATTGATAGTACCAAATCCAAGGAGGAGCGCATAAAGTTGGTAGAAAGCATAAAGAGACTGCAAAAATATTTCCAAGTCTATAAAGCTAATAATGAGAGGTTTATGAAAGCTAAGAAGCAACAATATGGATTCAATATCAAGTTTATGCAAATCTTGGACAAAATAGAAAAGAAAGCAGATAAGGAGACAGATTCAAGAAATTCAAGGAATCACAGGTCTCATGGTAAAAGAAGATAAACAAGAATAGTTGATAGGAATCATCACCACTCACCAAATCATTCAACTGGGAGAGCGCGTAGTAGTTCAATCCCACCCCCCATCAGGAAGCATAAGAAGAGGTATATGGTGGATGAGATACAAGGGGAAATGAATAAGATTAATCCTCCTACCTTTGATGAGCACAAGAAGGATGAAGATGTGAAAACCTAGTTGTTGGGCATGAGGAGGTACTTCCAACTACATAATTACTCTATGTGGGAAGAAGGGAGAATTACCACCCATCAGCTAAATGGAAAAGCATCAATGTGGTGGGATCATTTCATGCAAGTGAACCACAATTATGAGAAGAAGGTGACTTGGAGGGAGTTTAAAAGGTATTTTCAAAAGAAATACTTAACCAAGCAATACTATGACAACAAAACAAAGGAGTTATTTAAACTCAAGCTTGGGAGTATGAAAATAGATGAGTATGAAAGAAGATTCATAGAGATGTTGAAATATGTTGCACTAATTAAGGATGAGAAAGTTAAAATTCAGAGGTACCTGAGTGGGCTTCCATCATTTATCAGTGACAAGATACAATATAATGACCCCAAGACATTGGAGGAAACCATAAGGCGAGCTAAATGTGTCTATGATCAGCAAAGGAAAAGGTCGACTTTAAAAAAGGATTGGGAAGACAAGATGAAAATAAATATGGAACAAAGGAAGAAGGGGACTAAGCCACCTTTTTTCAAAAATACTTCTCAAGTACAACCAACTCCCAAAGATCCTAGAATGACTGAGACAATCGGGCAAAGACCAAGGCAACCACCTATTCAATGTTTAGGTTGTGGGGGAGACCACAGAGATGAAAAAGTGAGGACTATTCACAATGTACAACAAGTTGTGACATTTGAAGACATGGGTAGAAATGTACCAAGGATCTACGTAGCCCTAGATAACAAGCAAGTTGAGTTTTGGTTGCACATGATTGAAGTGGAAGGTAAGATTAATGACCAACCCATTTTTATTTTAAGTGATTCAAGAGCTACTCATAGTTATCTAGATCCTATGATGGTGCAAATATTCCAATTGCCAAGAATAAAGACTGGAAATCCTTGGTTGGTGCAGTTAGCTATAGGGGGGAAAAGGAAAATTAATGAGATGGTTAAGACATGTCCAATGGATATGAATGGACTGAGCACAAAAGATGATTTGAATACCATACCTTTGGGATCTTAGGATTGCCTCATTGGTATGGATTGGTTGGACCGACATCATGTTGTTCTAGACTGTTACTATAAGTCATTTACTTGCTTGGATGAGGAAGGAAACTTAAGATCATTTCAAGGCATTCCAAGAGTTGTAACTATCAAAGAAGTTTCATCCTTGCAATTGAAGAAAATCTATAGGAAAGGATGTCAAGTATTTGCAATGCACATGGAGGAGGCACCTAAGGATAATGTGTCAAATGTTGAAGATAATGTAGTACTAAAATAATTTGAAGATGTCTTTAAAGAAATATCGGGGTTGCCACCGAAAAGAGATATTGATTTATCTATAAATTTGATGTCTAGAGCAGCCCTGGTATCCAAGAATCCTTACAGGATGAGTACACCATAGCTAAAGGAATTGCATATGCAACTTGAAGAGATTTTCAAGAAGAGGTATATACACCCAAGTGTGTCACCTTAAGGTGCCCCAATATTGTTTCTGAATAAGAAGGATGGTACATTGAGGCTTTGTATTGACTTTAGGTAGTTGAAAAAAGTAATAGTAAAGAACAAGTATCCTTTGCCAAGGATAGATGACCTCTTTGACCAACTAAGGGGCATGTAGATATTTTCAAATATTGATCTTAGATATGGATATCACCAAGTGAGAATTTAACGGAAATACATCAACAAGACAACCTTTAGAACAAGGTATGGCCATTATGAGTTTACAGTAGTTCCATTTGGGTTGTCGAATGCACCAGTTGTCTTCATGTGTTTAGTGAATGGTATTTTCAGAAATTACTTAGATAAGTTTGTCATTGTATTTTTGGATGACATCCTTATTTACTATGAATATGAAGAAGAGCATGAGAAACACTTAAGGATGGTGCTAAAAATATTGAGGGATCATCAAATTTATGCAAAGTTGAGCAAGTTCTCTTTTTACCAAAGGTAGATCCATTACTTGGGACATATCATTTCAGAAGAAGGAATAGAAATGGATCCAGAAAAGATAAGGACCATTGAAGAATGACCAACACTAAGAAATGTCACAGAGGTGAGATCCTTCATGGGACTTGCAGGTTACTAAAAAAGATTCATTGAGGTCTTCTCAAAGATTGCATACCCAATTATATCCTTGCAAATGAAAGGTATGCGATTTGAATAGACTCTGGATTGTGTAAGGAGTTTTCAGGACTTGAAGAGTTTGTTGACAAGTGCACCAATTTTGAGCATTTTTTATCCTAATGAAGACTTTGTTGTGTGCATGGATGCATGCAAGGAAGGGCTCAGTGGAGTCCTTAGTCAGAATGGTCATGTGGTGTACTATGAATCAAGGAAATTAAAAGAGCATGAAAGGAACTATGCTACTCATGATTTGGAATTGGCATCCATAGTGCATGCCTTGAAGATGTGGAGACATTATCTCATGGGTAAAAGATTCGAGTTGAGGACAGACCACAGTGGTCTAAAATATTTATTTGGACAACCAAGTTTAAATGTCAGGCAAAGCAGATGGTTAGAATTCCTCAGTGAGTATGAATTTGATATAAATCATATCAAGGCTAAGGAGAATAAGGTGGTTGATGCACTCAGCAGGAGGGTGCATGAGATGCATGCTACAACCATTAGTATGTACAAATAAAATTTGAGTGATAGAATTTTAGAGGTTTCCAAATAAGATCAGCGCTATGTTGACATAAAGGAAAATCTACAACAAGGTAAATTGCAACAGAAATTTGAAGGTTATGAGCTAAAAGAGGATGGAACCCTCATGTATAGGCACAGAGTTTATGTGTCAAATGTTCAGGAGTTGAATTTTTTTTTATTGTTATAGATGCATAAAGTTCCTTATGATGGGCACCCAGGCTACCAAAAGACAATTGCAATGGTAAAAAAGAAATATTATTAGCCAGACATGAAAAGGAGATTGTTGATTTTATTGCTAGATGCCTTGAATTTCAAAAGGTCAAGGTTGAACACAAATGCCCAGTTGGTTTTCTACAACATTCACCCATTCCCAAGTGGAAATGGGAAGTTGTAACCATGGATTTCATTACTAAGTTGTCTAGAACTGCTAAGCAACATGATTTTATTACGGTAGTGGTGGAAAAGATTACTAAAGTTGCACATTTTATTCCAGTGAAGTCAACTCACAAGGCAATGAACATTGTTGATAT
>JZKD02S1232804.1:0-12376 GCA_000966675.3 Picea glauca
GAACCCAGTAATCCATGATCAACTATACCAACCTAAATTGGGCCTCATCCCTTTGAGTGCCCCAAATTTGTACAAACCGCATCTTTTCAAGGCCATTTGGGCTCCCGGATCTCTTTCCACAACAACATCTACCTCCTCATGTTCTCTTTCCCTCCATTCTAGCACCATCCTGCCAGAGAAACATCGATTTTTGAGTTAGCAACCATCAAAAGCCTTGTTTACGAACTTGTACGTGGGATACATCATTCATAGTCATGTATAGGGCAGAGTACACATAGTATGTATTTTACACAGTCGTGTATAACCTCACGTATATGCGACCCAATGAGTGGTAGCCCACATACACCTAAACACCTAATTTGCGCCTTAAATAACTCAAATTTTGAAACCTAAATACAAAATATAATCCACTAGAAAGGAATAGGAGGGGAAGAGGAATTACATGGTCCATATGGTCTCTAATTCATTCACTCGATGCTCCCGCAATCACCAGTTGAAGATCGGAGGTAATTTTCTCCAAAAATCACTATTTGGGTAAAAACGTCAAATGGCATAATAAAATATGGTTTTTTTTACTATTTATACTAGTTTTTACCCACTTTACATAGTTTTGGATCATATTTTCACCTAATGGACTAGTAGAGCAGTGGTTTGAGTTGGTTTTTGTAGTTTTCACCACAGATTCTTGCGGTTTTTAGCATTATTTTGACTGTTCATAACTTCAGACATGTATTTTCGCTACCCAACATATAGGATAGGTATCCATTCCATCATGCACATTTTCATTGTCCTATAATTGTCACTCATATGCATTAGGTACAAACCCATTTTTTAGTGACATAGAACCCTCCATTTGCTACAAGACATGTCGTTATCAAATGGTAGAGACTTACGAAAAATGGGTACCCTAGTTAGATCCTCTGCTCCATTTGGTTCCCATGCTGAGATTTTTTCCGTAGGACTGGGAGTCTCTTATAGCTAATACATGAATTTATGTCGAGCCTCATTTCTCACTCATAAACATGTTGACCTATACCTAGAGGAATCCTAGCTGAGTTTGATTTAAGCTCTTTTCCGACTCATTTTAAAAAAGTGAAAACATTGTTGAGTGAACTTGTCTCTTTCACACTCGTAAACTGGATTTGAAAGGAAGTCTATTTGGTAGAATTTTATCCCTTTTTCACACCAAGTAGACTAAGATTATGAAAAAGGACATTTTTTAGCGTTAAGTTGTGATTGCATCTCATTCCCTTGCTTGCAGTATTGAGCCTATAGTCGGTTCTTTCTTTGCATTATAAACCAATTTCCTTAGAATTTTTGCATCATCAACCAAGTGTCCATCTCTATCATAGCATTCATTTTTGCATCCTCCCCAAGTGTCCATCTCCCGCATGTACCTCCTTTCATTGAGCATAGGTATGTTCCACTGATGGAACTAATTTTGCTTACTTGCGACACTCGTTTCCTTCTATGTATCATAACATTCATTTGACTATGAAAAAAAAAAATACGGGCAATAAGGGAGTATCATATTATATTGGCAATAGTCGTGTCGCCTTTGACTAGAGAAAAAAGTTATTGATTCCACTTGTCATCATAATTTTGGGTTTAGCATGGCCATAGAAATATAAGCTCGTTATAGAGAGTTTTCTCTCCCGACTGGTTACTCTTCTAGTCCCTATGGAGAGTTTGATTGATGCCTCCTGCATCTCCTGGTTTCATCATTGAGTCTATCCTACCATAGTCTTCAATATGTCTCATGCTCTTGTTCAAAGTATATCAATCAACCTGTGTCGGCCATTCCTCAGAACTCTTGACTTTGCATGTCGGCCATACCCGTAGTTTGTCTCAGAATCACATGATGTTGTAGTATTGTTAAACACCCTGGTCCTACTTTCCTCATTGGTAGGTAACCTTGAACCCAAAAGTCCACATTTCATCATTGGTGACTGACTAGGTGGTTTCCCTTGTGTTCGACAATAAGACATCTATTCACACATTGGGATTCGTGCAATGTCTTGGATTCCATTAGCCTTATTGGTGGTTTCCTCGCCTTTGTCAACATTTTTCCTCATTGGATGCTATTCAGAGAGTCTTTTTTGTGTACCGCTTGGATTTGGCACACACAAAAGATGCACATGGTTGTGGGTTCGTGAACATGTTATTCCTTTGATTTTATCCAAATCATCAAGCTTCTACTTTGTACCTCATGTTGAATAATGAAATATGCCTTAATGCTCTCCTTTCAACGGGTCTCCTTCCATCGAATTGAACTCATCTATTCTGGAAACGAGACCTAGAGTCATATGAGTACTTATAGGCTTGCAGTCATTAGTGGTAGGTTCTCTCACCATCAACAGTTGGGAATACATCAATGTCTCCTGATTGATGGATTCTTCAAGTGTTCGACCCTAATTCCTTTATTCACACTTGTAAGAATGTATTCAGTGCCTTGATAACTACTTTCATCATCGGTAGGTTGTATCGTGTTTGTTAAGGGTATACCTCAATGAATGGTAATCAAATGAAGTCTCATTGTGTTCGACCTCAACTCCTTTATTCACACGATGTAGATTTTCACCTTTGGCGGATTGTGTAGAAGAATTGAAGACATCAATATGTAGCCACAATTTTCCTGAGTTGTTGCTACCTTTTCATTGGACCAGTACCTATGTGACTTCAGTGATCATGGGAGATGAGATTGTACTCCATTGTATACAGATATCTTCAAATTGATTTTGAGATTGGTTTTACTGGGTCCTGTTCGTGACTATGACAGCCTTTGGCATGTAACCACATTTGTATTTTCCTATTCATGGCCATGGATAGTTGTTTGGTATATTTTCACATGGATCTGCAGTGTAATTCAAATTTCTAGCCATGTATGCAAAGTCAATACAGATTGTAATGAGCAACTAGTTCTTCCAGCTAGGTCCCCGTTACTCCACTTCTATGTTTTTATAATGTATTTAGGCCATTGCAGATACTCCTATGACCTCACACATTAGGGGCATATGTTGTAGAAAGATTTGCCTCACCCCATGCAATGTTGCGCAAAAGGCCTTTTTTCCATTTCCCTATGTAGACTTGTCATCCCTTTTATCAAATCCTAGAGCTAAAAATACAATTTTGCCACATATACACACCTTGCATACTATATAGCATGTGTATACGCAGGTTGCACCACGACAACCTGTGTACATCGGGAAATGTGCCCAAAATTGAAAAATAGTGTTGGGTTTCCATGTCATGACATGAGATCAATGATCCTTGGCCTTCCATATACTAAAAATGTTTTGACTCGGCCCTTCAGTTCCACTTGAAGGCTATAAATGGGACAATTTTGAGCTATGGAATAGAGGAGAAATAATTCAAATTTGAGAGAAAAGTTACGATAGAGGAATTATTCACTTCACATTGAGTCTGCATCTCTTTATCCTTTAAGTCTGAACAAATTGTTCATCCCCCAAGCTCTTCCCTTGTTGATTGGGAACTTCATTGTCTCTCTTACATGAGATTGCCTTTCATGGAGGATTGAAGTGGTGGAGGCCCAGCTGGAAGGAACTTAGTTTATGGGTTCTGAATCGTGTTGACACGGAAGTCTGTAACTTATTCACCTCTGTTGATTATATCTTAATAGAAATACTCTTTTCTCATCTAATTGATATCTTGCAAATATTTGAATTATTATTCCATGGGCATATTTGTTATGAATGTTGATGGATTATGCTATTGAATGTGCTAACAACATATATTACCACCACATGCTTGTGTTTCTTGGTTGGCGAGGACTAGTTGCATGTGTATTTCTTTGGGTCAAGTGTTCAACAGTGGACTTCATTGAACGTCTAGATGAGGTAGGCCTTTTATCTTGTCTTGCTAGCATATTTTTTTATATAGCATACTTGAGAATAGAGTTGATTTCTGCAGTCATTTCCATTTGTTGACGTTTACCCCTATCCTTAGAGAGATCTTCCTCATAACACTCTCCAACAGACGATCCAACTTTATCAGGTTATCAAGGCAAGGAAACTTCTACACCAAGGAAAGTGGCTCACTCGGGGCCAAATTCAACAAAAATTTCCTCACTTGATGGGGGAACAACTGGAATTCAAGTGTTTAATGAAATTTCCTTACATGACACCATTTCCATTTCCAAAATTCATTTTAAATCCATCCCCACTTAATCACCTCTAATCCATTAGCACTTCCAAGGCTAGCAACATTATTTTTACCTCTACCACCTACATATCTACGACTAGTGGGATTAGTTTGAGCTTCAATATTAATGTCATATTCTTAACAATCCTCCTCCAAATGGTCAGATTCCTCTTACTTTCCTTGGGATTCTCCACATAGTATCTATTTTCCGAGCTAAATTTTTCACTTTGTCAATCTTTATCAGACTGTCATTCCTCAACCTCAATCCTTGAGCTATCACTACTATGCACATTCTTGACAATGGTTTGAATCCTTCTATCACCATCACTATCATTGTTGAATTCAATGGTTCCATTCCATTCCTCTTTTTAAAACTAACATCTTTTCGAAGACTCATATTCGATTTATGATATCCATATTCTTCAAATTGACATTCAATTCATTTGTGTGATTCTCCACTTTATAGTTGCAATATTAACATAAAAGAAAACTTCCCATATACTTTGAATTATGAAATTCTTCAACTCTGTATAGAATACTTATGTGTCATTCTCCACTTTATGGCCACAATATTAACATAGAAGTCATATTAAAGAACCCAAAATTAAATGCAAGGTAATGTGAATGGAAATATGTGAGGGGGTGTACCTAATTTTCTTTCCATAATGGTCCAATGGCTCTTATAGTGCATGACCCCCTTACGTCAAGTGAGCCACTAGAAACATCTCAAGTTTCCTCCACTAACCATGTCAAAGACCCCAAAAACCATACCTCAATTCCAAAACATCCTAATATCATTGATATACCAACTTAAGTGCTAAGAATACCCTTAGTAGGTCTATGTGTGGTGGTTCAATCCATCATTCTTCATCATATTTCTAGAAACTACTTTTAGGACCTAAGGCCTAGGTTTCCTCCCATAGGCATATTAAATGCCCCATGACCCATGTATAGTGCTAAAAACCTATTAACAATTCCCATAACCCAACTATGAGGATAATTATCTCCTGGATACATCATGTGATGTCATTTAAGATGTTGTTCTTGGCCATACATTCCTAGAATCCTCTTTTACATGCTAACATCGAATATTCCCTCCTCAACCATCTCCAAGGCCCCAATACACATAACCAATATTCAAAACATATTAATAGAATTGTCATTCCCACATGGAGGTGAAGAATACCCTTTATAGATCCTCCTAATGGTTCCAAGAATTGTTCATGGACCTTATTACCTAAAACCTTCCTTTAGGACCTAAGTCCTACGTTTCTTAATCCAACTTTGTCTAGGGCCCCAACAATAATACATAGTGCTAAAAAATTCTTAATGAAGTCATTATATGCACTTGGAGGCCAACAATAACCTCGAGGGTTCCTCTATTATGATCCATTTTTCATCCCTTGACATGTACAAGGACCTAAGACCCATAAATGGTATAAAAAAAACGCCTAATGGTGTCCATATCCTCACTCTGAAACCAAGGATCCCTTAAAGAAGTAATATTTTCTTATTCAAGGTGATGTACTTGTACCTAGATTCCTAAAATATTCCTTTAGGGATGAAGGCCTGACTTTCCCCCCTCGACCATGTCCAATTCTATGAAACTCATACCTAGTTCTTAATACCTCTTAATTGTGTGGATGTCCCAATTTAGAGGAAAATGATAGTTCATAATTTGCTTGTGTGGTGGTTTGAGGAATCATTCATGGACCTTGATGCATATAACCTTATTTTATTTCCTAATGCATGGGTTTTCTCCCCCAACCCAATTCTAAGAACTTAAACTATTATGACCGAAGGGGAGCATATATGGGGCTAATTTTATATTATATGACCCCAAGGGAGGAATATATGGGCCTAAATGTATATGTAATGTGCAAATATATATGTAATAAGGTTTACCTAATGGTAAAGAGACCTCATGTGCAAGTGTGAATAAGTATATATAAAGGTCATGTATTCATTATTGAGAGGATATGTGAATTGTGAAGTATGAATGGTATTTGGTTATTTGGAGGGGGCACCCCTATTATTTAAGGAGTTATTGTGTAACTTATCTATCTTGGAATTGTGATCCACGCTCACATTCTATACATGGTGTTTTATTCTATTATTCTATTATATTTGTAAGAATTTGGTTCATTACATTTGGTATCAGAACACTGATCCCATGGTTTTGCTTCCGCAAGATAGTCATTTTAAAATTTTCACTATAAATGTTTCTCGGAGCATATTTAGAAAGAGAAACCTGGTGGATATTTATAATAATTATCATAGTACATTTTGTATAAATTTCAACTTTTGTGTCATTATAATTTCAAAGATACACTCTGTGGAAGATAGGGTATCTAACTAGTCCTATTGATTAGTATCAAACATGTGTTCCAGGTAAAATAGTCATAACTTATTCAAATAAGATCCCAATTGTGTGAGACTAGTTTCATTGGATAGTGGACAGGATTTAGTATTTCGACTACAATTTTCAAAATGTTATATCAATTATTGTGTGTGGGGCACATTGTACAAGTGCGCTCTCCTAGAAAGGCCAAAAATCAACAAGGTGGCGGGAAGTTACCATAACTTCCACTTGGAACATCCACTTTTGGTTAGAACTATGAAATTGCATAGAAGAAATTTTAGAGTTCCACATGCTGCAATTTCATACTCAAAAGGTGCTAAATTTCAAAGATACATCAGAAGGAATGTCAACTACAAGGACATACTATAAATAAGGGTTTCAAAGGTATGTTCACTTAAAACTATCATAACTTTTATTTGGAATGTCTGATTAAGCTGATTCAAAATTCATTGGAAAGATAACACATAGAAGAGAATACTGGAATAAGGATTACAACTATTTGAGATACTTATCCTTAATATATTGAGGTTTTAATTTGAGGCTTGGGTTAGACCTCAATTAATAATCAATGGTAATACCTAACTTTAGTGGAGATGAAGACAATGATAAAATCAATCTCGGGGAATAGTTGAGAATGATAAAGAAAAATTGCAATACTCCTTTTGGGGCAAGTATTTGTTTGTATTGTGAAGCTGGTAAGTGGTGGTATATCTTTGACTAAAGTACTAGAAGAAGCACCACATGGGAAGTATTTGAAGAATTATTCTTAAATAAATGGATCAAGGATAAAAAAATGGAGGAGATGCATAAAATTGAAGTGGAATTAAAGGAATCAAAATAAAATGTCTCCAAATTGAAAAAGGATAATGAAGAGTTAATAGAATGTATTACGAAGAAAAAAGATGAGTTTTCCCAGATGCAATCCCTTAATGAATCACTCATTGAGGAGGTTAAGAACTTAAAGCAAGAACATAATAGTAAATCAAAGTGGGAAAATGATGATTCAAGGGAAGATTTGAAAAATAAATATGAAGATATATGTACACTAAGAAACAATAATAAAAAACTATCGGATGAGCTCAAGAGATTGAAAGAAGAAAAGAAGAATTATCAAAATCAAGAAAAAGAAAGGATCTTTGATGAAGAATCCACCAAAATACTTGAAAATTAAATTTTCATGAAGGTTGAAGAATCCATAAATACTCATGAGGTAAAATGACTAATGAAATCCGGAATTGAAGAAAGACGTCAAAATTTGATAAATGGGGTGACATTGCAACTTCAAAAAGAGAAACGAGAAAATATTCAAGAAGGTCAACAGAAGATAATTGAAGAAGTTGAACTCCATCTAGAGGATGTACATGCCAAATATGATGATATTATATCCAAGGCTAGAGTAATCAAAGACCAAGCAACGATGATCAAGGATGCCATTGTCTTTGAAAATAAGATAGATGAAATGCATGTGCAGAGTGAAGGAATACGGTCAAATGTGAAACCATATCGACACCCTCATTACCAGGAAACATTTAAAGGAAGACCAAAAGGATGATATCAACATTATGAAGGAAGAAGATGTAATACTTATCAATATTCATGGAACAAGGCATTACCAACCTACTCTTCAACAAGATTTTATTAGAGACCAAAAACCACTACAAATTGGAGAAGCTACAAAAAAAATACATGGAATCAAAGGAAAGAAAATCATGCAACAACCAGACACCAATGATTACGATCGAAAATAAATGATTTTGGATGGATTGATAATCATCAACAAAAGGAAGAAACCAAGAACATAAGAAAATAATATTACTTGGTTTGATCGCATGTGAATCCTTTAATTGCAAAGCTTTGAGGACAAGTCTTGAAGGTGGGTACTATTGTATGACCCAAGGGGAGCATATATGGTGCCAAATGTATATGATATGACCCCAAGGGAGGGCATATATGGGAATACATGTATATGTAATGTGTAAATAGATATGTAATAATGTCGTCCTAATGGTAAAGCGATCTCATGTGCAAGTGTGAATAGGTATATATAAAGGTCATGTATTCATTATTGAGAGGAAATGTGAATTGTGAAGTATGAATGACTTTTTTTTATTTAGAGGGAGTTCCCTATTCTTTAAGGAGTTATTGCATAACTTATCTATATTGGATTTTTTCTCCATGCTCACATTCTGTACATGGTGTGTGCTTATGTTATTTTATGATATTTGTAATAATTTGATTAATTATATAAACACATACAAATTTCTTGAAAAAATCTTAATGGTGCCCATATCCCCTTTCAGAGACCATTGATAACCTCAACAAGTTATGTGTGGTGGTTGGATACATCATTGTTGAAAATAGATGCCTATAAACTTTCTTTATCTCTTAAGCCCTAGGTTTCTTCCCTTAACCTTATCTAATACCTTGATATCCATAACTACTACACAAAAACTCTTAATGGTGCCCATTTCCACCCTCAAAGGCTAGGTATCTCGTCAAGATGCCATGTTCAGTTGTATACGGCCCTAATACCAATACTTAGTGTTCAAAACCTCCTAATGTTTTCAATATCTCCACTAACTCAAAGGTCAAGGATACTGAGTTGTCATGTTTAGTAGTTCAAGGTGTTATTACCAACCTTAGATGTCTATAATTCTCCTTTAAGACCCATGGCCTAAATTTCCTCCTCTGAACATGTCTAGGATCATGAGACCATTACCTAGTGCTCAAAACCTTCTAATCGTGTTGATATATCCAGTCAAATATGAAGGATATGGTTGAGAGGTTAGTTTTGGTGGTGTAAAAAATTGTTCTTGGCCTTGAATGCCTATAATCTTCCCTTGATGACTAAGGTCCAAGTTTCCTTCCTCAAACATATATTGGAACCCAAAACCCACACCCAATGCTCAAAACCTTATCATATCATCAATATCCCATCTTGGAGGCTAAGGATACCCTCAAGAGATCGTGTGTGGTGATTTGATGTTTTTTTTTTGTTCGAACATGCCTATAAACTTCATATAGTTCTAGGGATGATTTTTGGGGCTAAATTTCATTCATGGGCCAATTTTCCATTGTTTTTCCAAAAACGAGATTCGCTATTTTAAAAATGATTCGCCCAAATTCTACAGGATAAAATTATTTTACCTTAAAAATGGCCAAAATTTTATAAAAACTATATAAAATTCTTAGAAATTTGAATATTTTTAAAAAAATATTGCCAGTCATTTATAGTTGGCATATGAAGGATTAGTAAGATTCCCTAAGGTTTCTACATTTAAAATAAATTTCCATCCTTAAAATCATCCCTATATAGGTCATAAGTCTTTGGTTTTGAGCACTAATGACCCATTCTAGTGCTCAAAACCTCTAAACAACATTGATATCGCCCAATAAGAGGCCATGGATACCTTTCAAAAGTAGTGTGTGGTGGTTCAATGCATTCTTCATTGTCATGCATACTTAGAATATTCCTTTAGGGTCCAATCCATGAGTTCCTCAACCATGTCTAATGTCCCACAACCTAGTGTTGGAAACCTCCAAATGTGATCAATATCCTAGCTTCAAGGTGAAGGATACCCTTGAGAGGCTATGTATGGTGGTTTGAGATGTCATTCTTGACCTAATGCTCAAACAACATTTTTAGGAGAAATGGAATTTTTATTTACTCATCTAAAATGGGCTAATTAATTTGATAACTTTGCTTGAAACTTATTAATTTTCTAAATTATTCATACCAAAATAAAACTTTAAGATACTTAATAAATCAAATAACTATTATAATATCTAAAATAAAATGATGAACAAAGTACATATATGAATTTTTAACAGTCGTTGTAAATTTGAATTTTCACACTTAAGTTTTATTGAAAAAAATAGATAAAATTAAACAATCTAAATCTAAATCATGAATAACAATAATAAATTGTAAAAAATATTTGTTGTAAATACTGAAATGATTGATTTATTCTACCTTCATATTTGGTCTAGATTCAAAAACAAAAATAGATGTAAACTCACTTTGAGTGCCCATTGGAAGCCATCTAGGAAGCCATCTCCATATATTTTCACTTATATTATAAACAAGCACTTCATTAGCAGACACATATGTGATGCACACCAAATCCATCATTCCTTCAAAATTAAACAATAATCTTCCAAAAAGAATTTCTTCGTTTCTCTTGACATCTTCCAAAACAGATGGTGGTATCCTTGCAATTTCTCTGATCTCTAAGTTTGAACCCAATCTAGGCTTCTCAATCTCCGATATAATGATATCAAAGTCATCGTTCTGGATAGGATCGGCTATGCATGTACCCAGAAACACTCGTGATCCACAACTGAACAGAGAATCGGACCTGTTCTCCCAAGCCACATCCTGTAACGGCAACGGCATGAAAATGGATGTGCCGTTTCGGATGTTGAAAGCTACGATTCCCTGACTCAAAGAATTTCCGTCCATACCCTTACAGTACAATAAATCCTCGGAGAGAACAATCCTCGGAGATAACGCCATGAATACCTTCAAATCCTGTGGAAGGTGTCCCGCTGTACTCCAAGACTTCAAACACGAATCATAAATTTCTACTCTCTGTTCGTTCCCTAACTCTGCCACCACTATCACTTTATATGTGTCTCCATTGTGGCCGTGGCCCTCCCCTGCCACGATGGTCATCACCTGACTAATACTATCGTTTATTCTCGGAAGTTCTAAGGACGTTCCTGTTAGAGGATTGGAGACAGTATGCGTAATTACCTGTGGAGAACGCTGGAGGGACGACAAGATGTGGCCTGCCGCGGATACGTTGTTCCATGAGTAATAGAAGTCGTATTTTTTCCTTAAGAAGTCAATGGAGAATTTTTTCCAAGTGTTTGTGAAGAAGCAGTAAGACATACAACGCAATTGTCTCAGGTTATGGCACAAAACAAGCCAGGGTTTTCTGTTGGGAGGTGTCACAACCCAATCATTAGTTATGAATTGTGTGGATGAAAATAGGGCATTCCATTCTTTACACACGAGGCGATATCTACATAAGCTTTCCACTGGCAACCATGCCAACGCCTTCTCCTGTAGATCGTTGGGCAATTCAGACCACCAAGTTGAACACTCCATTTTTAAAGACAGGAAATTTTTATTTCTATATAAATTAGAGTCTGGAACAAAATAAGAATCAGTGAAAGCTCTGGACTCGGATTTATTCTCAGGTTTGCAAACAGGATTGGAATATATGGCTTATGGTTTATGTGACTGTGTATATAATTATCATGAAGAGAGGTAACTTTTCATTTATCCATGTTTATTGTTTTTTTTAATGCTTTTCGAGCATACAAACAAAATTTTAAAGAATCACAAGTAATCACTTATTCTCTTAATCTTAAGGTTTGATAGATCAATTAGGTCTTAGTGGACGTCAATCATCATCATCATCATTGTTTCAATTAAAAAAATAATATTTTAATTAAAATAAACATAAAGAGTCTTCCTCTTTCTATTTCTATTTATATTAGGGATTGTTTAGTTGTTCTAAGAAATAGTATATTTTCATGAAAATCTGCCTATATAAATTTACAAAAATTATACAAAAATAATTACTAAAATCTATCAATCTAACAATTTTTTTTGCAATTTCAAAACAATATGCCCTAAAAGAAAATCGCCATTTATAAAACGTTTAACCTAAAACTTTATATTATCCATCTACTAATTTAAAAAAAATAAAAATCTAGCTTCAAATGATTTTCCAGTTACTTTACATCATTTATCCGTTGGAGCTGAAGCTCACATGAAGAAGCAGATGATGTAAGAACAGAGAGTGCAGCTTTAATTCGCTCTAGTTTACGTAGAAGCCAAAC
>JZKD02S1232848.1:0-12376 GCA_000966675.3 Picea glauca
AAGAACAATACCCAAGTGAGAGAACTTCAAAACTTCAACTTTTCACGTTTACCAATGCAATGTTTTATTTCTCCAATGCAATGACTAGTGCCTTTGATTAATGGGTTAATGGGGTTATAAAGTAAAGAGCTAGAGCCACTACATCCTTGGGGGTATAAATCCTCTTATTTTCCAAGGCAAGTATCCTAGCTAGGGTTTGGTCTAAGGGGTGTATGTTCTTATACTTCCTTAGCAAACCCTTGCAAAAAAAAATTATATGCTTAAATTTATGGTGGAGTTAAGGTACGGGTGTATGCACTTATATCCCCTACCTAGCCTTAGCAAAAATCATCCTTGAGCTTGAATTACAAATGATAGCAACAAGTAAAATGTCTTGCCAATCCAAATAGCAGCAAGATAAACCATAGCATGCCAAAACAAACCGCCACAAATAGATAGAAAAGACCTCCAAGAGCTAGCGCATTATCTTCATGTAGCCCATAACCAAAGAGAACACCATACCATAGCACAAGAGAACAAAATAAGCTTGAAGGTAGCGGAAATTTCAGTCCTTAGTTCTTCACAATGGGAGAGTTATCTTCCAAAATGAGATTTCACGATCTCTATTTATACAAAATGTCTATCGCATAATTTGTCCACTTAGCAAGGGGAAAACATAATATAAGGGGTCCATAACCCTTATCTTACCCCTTGCATCAAAATAATATTAAACAATTCAACTTAAAATTCACTTTTACACAACAGAAACCCTAGAACAAGATGACGCCATCCCTATAGGGGATGTTTTGGCACTTGAGCAAGTCGTTGGAGAAGATGTGGAAGTTATTGGGGCTCTTTGAGCCATCATTCATGTGGTAATCCTTGTCCATGCCTCCTCCATTGAAAATATGCCAAGTGTCAATGTACAACTCCATCACCACCAAACCCCAGCCTCCCTCATGACGTCAACCCTCAAGGAGGTGATGTTTTTCCTCTACTAGGCAAGTCATTTGGGTGGTAGGGGATAGGTTAGGTCCCTCATGATGTCTTTTAGGCCTCCAAAGGTGCATCTCTATCATCCGGCATGCGGGCCCTAGGCATCCATCCTGTGGGCTTCTTGCCCCATGGAAGCCCAAGCTAGGCTTATTCTCCCAAAACTGGCCACTAAGCAAGGTCCTACAAAACAAAAGGGTACACCCTCCAAAAATCTCAAGACAAATATATCATGACAAGTGTAAACCACATCTAACAAGCAAGGCACCTAAACATGTGCATCAAAACTACCTCATCAAATTAAACAAATGGTCAAAACCATATACAATTGACCAAGTTTAAGTATGAGAGGGGTGTCATAGGAGTCCTATTGGGTAGACCTACAGTAGGAGATGCTCCCAAGGATGGCCTTTCAAGGTTATGTAGTGGATGATGAGGTGGAAGGGGTTTAGACTTTATAGGTCGATGAGTTTCATGACATACAAGAGCTTGTATTATTTCATTTATGAGTACCTTTGTAGAGAGTGTGTGGCACCTTCGTTTGCGATGCCCTTTTTCCAAGCCTATCTTTTTGCCATTCATTTGTATTTCTTTCATGTCTAAAGGAACAAGTTGAAGGCCATTGTCCTATCATGGTGTCCAAATAATGATAATGTCATTCACAAATATCTCGCGGAAATGAGAAGGTTGGCTCATGATGAGACCCCCTTTCTCTTAGTTGTGTAACTGACAGATATTATCTTGGCTTGGTGACCAGATGATGGTAATGTCATACTACTAAATACCCATGATCATGATAGGACGGCTCGTGATTACACCTCCTATCCTCCAACTAACCACTTAAGAATTCATTATCATTTATTTTTGTAGGTCCCCCATTTTCTTATAGAGAAGCGATTCATTTCTTTCTCGAGGATCCCTGGGTGAAGCATTTGAATGGTCTATATCTAGGATTTTATCCTTTTAGCCAACATCAGTCCCTCCAAGCCTTCAACCCTTCTTCCCATGAAATGAGGTACATGCCCTTCTTGGGTCACTAAAGTCAAAGGATCTAGAAGAGGACAATATGATGGGAGTGTAATGAGTGGAAAGTGGTAACTATAGTTGGGAATGGTATGATAACTCCTCAAGGGACCCCTAGTCACAAATCTTGTCCAAAGGTTGGTCATTTACTAGGAAATCTATGACACTCACCAAGGTGAAACAAGGTCAAAGGCATAATGTCCAAGCATGCGTTCTATAATCAAAAGTAGCTTAAATACAACATGTTTAAATGCCTTAAATATTAGGATGATTACCTATCACAATTTCTGACTTGTACTACATGGAGCAAGAGTCATCTTCCTTCTAGAAGCTGATTGGTTTGGTGGATGCACTGACAATGGATGAGAAAGTGGTGATAGAGTGGGCTTATGTATGCGCAATTGGACATTGCTAGTCATGTAGTCTCTCGACACTCCATATTTGCAACCTTACGACCTCGAGACATGATCTCCTTAGTTATCCCGCAAAATAGGGATAACACACACAATTGGTATTATGCTTGGATAATTGATCGAATCGTAGTTTCCATGGTATTAGCGAATGATACTTAAATTTATGCATTGTTTAAATATGTGTACTAGGAATCTCAATCTCTGTATCTTATTATGAATATTCATGTCTGTAAATGGAGGTGGATTGAGTTGGTTTTTAAGATTAGAAGGATATTGGTGTTGTTATTGATCCATGTTGTTATTCATTTATCCATGTCGATCCATGTTCAAATATTCAATTTTGGACTTGAAAGGGTTTTGATACACATGTAATTCTCAAACAACAAATAGTTTGTCTAAATAATAAGTTCACGCATTACTTTTTACCAAAAGACACAGAGACAAACCTACTTGGACTTCAATGTTGGATCTACGAGATTTCAAGTGATAAATCTAGAGTTCTCATCATCATATGTCTTAGATTTCCCAATGCCTTATTAACCAGTGGTTAGTATAGGAAAATATGATCTTTATTTATTGACAACTCAACAAAATGGAGCAAAAACAAACACTATTTATTTTTTCACAATAAAACATGTGCATGATATAACATGAATGTGATATATTACATGTCGGTTTTGTAGAAGTATCGTGCCATCATTATGTTCTTTCTATGTCATTCCAAAATAACCATCACACTAGCATTAACATCATAGCTAATTTTCATGCATAATTGAGATTCAACATTATCAATCATATTTAAATAAAATATAAACACATTTTATTAAAAATATATACAATGTTTATGGTTATTAAATAAAAATGTAAATATTTTTTTCCAAGGAAAAAAACATATTTTTCATTCAAGGAGAACTAAAAATACATTCCACATGATGCACAATGCACCATTTTCAAAGTTTGTGCTATTGTTTGTACATATCACTGAACTGCCTTTAGTTATACCCACTATTCATAAGAGAGATAATCCTGAAATTGACATGTCCAAAGGACTTACATTACATTTCATCAAAACACCCATCAATAAACCAAATCAAAGCTAGTAAAAAAATTACATTGAAACCCATCAACAAAAAAAAATAAACCTAAAAAACAAAAGTGGACCTGGAGGAGACTAAAATCAACTCGTGATATTCATCTTCAATGATTTTATTTTCCATCAACCATAAACCATATCTAGAAAGGGCCCCGGCCTGAAAACTGAGCTCCCTGCAGACATGTTTAAAAGATACCTCCCGAAACTGCCTTGAAATCTCCTTCAAATTCTTAGCCAATGAGGATAAACCAATAATATGGACTTGAAGTTGATCTTGCATCCAATTTATAGTGAAATTTGAACCAAAAGTCTGAAGCCTGACAATCCCTTAGTTAAGTGCATATTTCACAAGGAAAGGTAAATCCTTCAATTTCCCAACATTATTTGTTCATTTTCCCAGATTATCCTTTGCAATGAAGAAATGAGAATCTGATAGAAATAAAACAAAACCCAAATTGCATGTATTCCCTGACCCTTGATAGATCACGTTGAAGAAAATCCAAGCGTAAGACCTAAGACTTATCCACAGAAAGTGCTCCCACAACCCTCTACTCTTTTATACTCACATTAGGTTTGTAAACCGGTGATAGAGCTAATACATGGGTAGAGATTTGAAAATATGGGATTGGTTTATCTTCAAATAAACTAGAGTTGTGGGCTAGCCATATTCCCCAAGTGACTAAGAAGGGAATTTCCCTAAAAGGCTTCAACTATCTTCTTATAAACCACTCTTGGAATTTCGTATCCATAGTCTCTTTATGCCACAAATCCTAAAAAACCAATGAAGCCTCCAAATCCTCCAGACCTACATAGAGAACGAACAAGATGATAAAATATGAGTGGTAGTCCCCTCATTTTCTTTACATAGTGAACACCTTCCATGCCTAATCTTGTTTCTCTTTTGAAGCATTTCCCAAGTCAATGTTCTATTTTAAATAATAGAGTATTGACCACAACCATTTTTACCACAATACTCTATTCACAATTTTGACCACCACCATATGATCTCAACAAGGCCAAGTGATTATAGAGATAGATAATTGAGCTTTGCAGCGTAATCACCCCCAATCTTATTCATTCCCATACTAAATCATCGGGATCCCCACTCAACCTTATATGGGATCTTCTCAATTCAGTCATAAAGGACTTCCATCCTTGACTCATCTCATCATTCGACCCTAATTTATGAGTTGACAACTAGCCTTGGGACCATAAGGTAGTTTCAATTGGATTGTTGACCATATTTGATGTGCACCTCCCCAACTTTTGCAAATTTAATACTAGATTTTCAGCAAGAAATACCTCTTGGCCACATCCCATGATTTCATTAGTCCCTATCCTCACCTATGCCCCATTTGCGACCCTCCATGCCAAGTACTTGTCAATCACAAGTAAGGTTAGTGTCATGGCTTTCCATTGATTCAACATGTTTTGGATACTTTTCCTCTCCATTCTTACCCAGTCCAAGAGTGAATTTGGTGCAATGTATTTTTGTATGATGATCCTCCTCCAAAGAGTGTCTTTTGTAAGTAAATTCCACAGGGACTTTATAGCTAAGGACTGACCAAACAAGTGAATATATTTAAACCCTCACCCCATCGATACTTAGGTGAAGCTATTAGCTTCTATATGGCCAACTGATATTCCATATACTCACTGCTTCCTTTCCATAAACAATTAAAACAACATTTCCTAGTCCTTTCCAAAACCCCCTTTGGGATGTGAGCTAAAGTGTGCCAAAATAGCCCTCGGGAGGGCAGCTCAATTGGCACGTGCCGTGAAAATGAAGTTCCATGAGGTTTCGAGTTCAACTCCCCCCGACTTACAATGTGTGTCGCATAAGGGGCATTGTGGGAAGACCTGAAGGTTATAGTGGTAGCAGTTGGATAACACGGCCACGTGTAACACGAGCACGTGCCCAACTAGTTCTTGATTCCGCCAGACATAAAAAAAAGTGTGCCAAAATATTGGAATTGCCTCTTTTTATAGCACAGGTTCTAGGTTGGGAAAATCCCGACCCAACCACAAAAGAAAGTGCTACAACTGGGGAATCCTACACCCAATGTCACATCAATGTAGGTCCCGCACTTCAAGGGTGACTAGGTCACGCTTGTGAGTCAATCTTGGTGACCATAGGGGAATGAGATGGATATGGATGGAGATGAAAGTGAAACCCATAGAAGTCAAGTCTAAGCGGAGTGAGATGTGAGAGGATATGCCTTGTAAGCCAAACAATTGTTGCCTCAAAGATGTAGTCTTCTTCAAATGATTGTACTTACCTGAGACACAATCAAAGACACCTTGCAATGCTATATGTTAGTATGAATCAGCAAGTTAAGATTGTTGTCCCTAATTTGCAGCAGCAGATAAGAGTGTATATCAACAAATGAAACATCTAAATCAATGTGTAAACGCATAAGATTAACCAAAATATTATCAATGAATTTGGAAATCAATCATGCCTTAAATATAACACTTTGACATTCCTCAATGAGGCAAGAGAGCTCAAGGCTCACATAAGACTTCTCCAAAAGATAAACTTGAAACTAGCAAAATTCACTTTTCCCAAGGCAACGATTTTATATCTCCAATGCAATGAACAAATGACTAGTGCCTTTAAATATTGGGTTAATGGAGTCAAGTAAATGAACTAGAGATTCTGCCTCTTTGGGGGTGTAAACCCTCTTATTCCCCAAGGCAAGTATCTTTATTTAGGGTTTGAATATGAGGGGTGTAAATCCTTCTACTTCCCCAAACAAAATCCTTGCAACATCAAGTAAACTTCAAGCAATACATTATGAAGATTAGAGTCGGGGTGTAAATGCTCTTACTTCCCACCTAGCTCCTAGCACAAAAATCCTTGACTTGAAACAAATGATAGCATAAGAGTAAAATCCATACCAAACCAAGAAGATGCTAATATAATCCACCATAAAAGATAGAAACAATATATCCAATGCTAGTGCCTCACCCCTCCATCAACCATTCACCAAAGATAGCCATAAACAAGTGCACAAGAGACAAATATACCAAGTGTAGTGAAAATTTCAATCCAAGTCCTCTCACAAGAGGGAGAGTTATGTTAAAATGAGATCTTATGATCTCTTATTTATACAAAATGTCACCAAGGTGACTTGTCAACATATTTAGGAGTAAACCACAAGACTAGGGGTCAACAACACTAATCTTCCCCCCTTTAACAAAGTAATATTAAACAATTCATTTAAAATTTCACTTTTGCAAAAATGAAACCCTAATTTACATGGATGTCACCCCTTTAGGGGATGTTTTGGCACTAGGAGAAGGTCGTTGGTAATGTAGGAGGGTAGTAAGGCTTCCCAAAGCCACGTTTCAAGCATTCAAATGTCTTTCTTCATGGTCAAAGCCTCAAACACCTCAAAACATCCAAGTGCCAATGTATATCACCTCACCACCATGCCCTAACCCTCCAAACATGATGTCAAGCTCAAAAAGAGGGCATTTCCCCTTCCTAGGCAAATCGCTTGGCAAGTGAGAGCTGTGCTAAGTCTTCCACATCATCTTCTAGGTCTCCAATAATATGTCTCTATGATCTGGCAAGTGGCCCCTTGGTATCCAACCTATGGTCTTGCAACCCCATGAAAGCCCAAGCTAGGCTTGTTCTTCCAAAACTTGTCCACCAACTAGGTCTTGGAAAGACAGATAAGCACGCCCTCCAAGGATCTCAAGTCATAAAATCATGATAAGTGAATACAGTCAATAAATGAGCCACCTAAGCATGTGCATCAAAGATCACTATATCAAACAACTAATTACTCAAAGACATTATGCGACTTGTCAAGCTTGAATATGGGAGGGTTAACGAGGTGTTCTATTAGGTATATATTTCCCTAGGTCAAGGAGATTTTTAATGAGATCCCTCTCTAAGCCATGTAAAGTGGGCGAAGTGGTTTGGGTTAAGATTCAATGGGAATAGGGCTCATGATATACAAGAGGTCGTAGTGTCTTATTCATGGGTGCCTTTGTAGATGGTGTGTGGTACCTTCGTCCACAATGCACTTTTTCCAAGCCCATTATTTGCCATTCTTCTATTCTTTCATAATTTTAAGGAAAGGCTAAAGGCCATTGCCTTGGCATGGTGTCTAGATAATGGCAATGTCACCCACAAACACCTAGTGGAAATGGGAAGGTTGGCTCGTGATGAGACCCCCTTTTTCTCAATCGTGCAACTAAGAGCCATTACCCTGGCTTGGTGACTAGATGGTGGTAATGTCATACCACTAGATATTCATGGATGTGGTAGGTTGGCTAGTGATGGGACCTCTTATCCTTCAACTAACATTTTAAGCATTTTAAATCATATTTCATTGTGGGTCCCCCTTTACTCAAAGATAAGCGTTTCATTGCTTTGTTGGGTGATCCTTGGGCGAAGCATCTAGAAGGTTCATACAAGGCTTTTAGCTTTTACCCAACAACAATCCCTTTGGGCCTTCAACCCCTTCTTCCCATAGAATGAGGGACAACCCCTTCTTGAGTCAATACACCCTAAACTCCCAAGATATAAGGAAATGGGGGGAAAAAGTGATGAAAAGTGGTAAGTATGGTCGGGAACGGTACAGTGACTCTTCAAGGGAGTTCCTAGTAGCAACCCATTCCCCAAGGAGGACCACTTACTAGAGGACAATATCAACCACCAAGGTGAAGCAGGAAAAAGGCATAATGTCCAAGCATATATCATGAAATCTAGAGCAATATAAGATACAACGTACTCAAATGGATTAAATATTGAAATGATGTTTACCATAATACTAACTTGTACCTCATGGAGCAAGGTCCATTGTTTTCCGGAAGCCAACTGATGTGGTGGATGCCATCTGGAAATTTGCGGCCATCTATGGTGGTGAGGGGGTCTCCATCTGTGCAAAAGGATATTGTTGGTCATGTAGTCTCTCGACATTCCAGATATGCAACCTAAGGACCTCAATACATAATCTCCTTAGTTATCCACAAAATGGGGATAACACCTCTAATGCAGATTTCATAAGCACTAACCATCCCCTCTAGAGAGCCACCTATTGCACCTGAAAGAAATGTGATTTGCGATCCTTGCTAAAATCCATCCCCAATCAACTTTACCATAATTGTTGGGTTTTAGAGTGAAACCAAGGTATTTTGCGCATTCATTAATATCAATTTGTTGAAAAGGAAAGATTATTTCCATCCTAGTATTTTGAGTGCCATCCAAGCTAGATGTGAACAAATCATCTTTATTCTCATTAATCTCCATACCAATAGCAACACAATAGAGTTGTAAAATATCCTTGAAAACCTGGCCTTCACCATCATTACCAAAACATAAAATAAGTACATCGTCAACAAAAAAGAGATGTGTTAATGATTCACTCCTCCCCACTTCAGTGCCTGAAAGTTGCCTTTGTCTCTTAACCTCCTTAATCAATCAACTAAGTCCTTCTACAACCAACAAGAAAATGTACGAGGATAGAGGAAAGCCCTAACTAAGTCCTCGAGAAGGCTTAAATAAAGAAGAGGTAGACCCATTTATCATCACATCAAAGAGAGTAGAAGGCAGACACCCCATAATCCATTTTACCAAAGGAAGGGCAAGCCCTAAATGAAACAATAGAAGTTGAAGATACAACTAGGAGACATGATCCTAAGATTTAGATAGGTCCAACTTGGTAACTGTAGTAGGAGACTAAGAGAGCTCGCCGGTGTGGAGACACTCCCGAGCAGAGCCTGTGGATTCATGAATCTGCCTCCCCTCAAGAAACCAAAATTGCTCAGGGGAGATAAACTTAAAGAGAATGGGCTTAAGTATAATAACAACGATCTTAGAAATAATTTTATACACACAATTGCATAATGATATTGGACTAAATTCATTGAAGCTCTCAAACGATCAAACTTGAGAATAAGGGCTATGAAGGTGGAGTTGATGCTCCCAGGAACCTTCCTCGACAGCCTAACCTCTTCAACTACCCTTAAGAAATCATCCGCAATTAACTCAAAGAAGTCCAAATAAAATTCAACAGTCCACCCATATGGGTAAGGGCTTTTATCCTTTTGAAAATTATTTAAAACAACAAGCAATTCCTTCCGAGAGACTGCAAAAATGTGAATATATGAATTTACAATACAACTTGAAAAACTTTCTTTAACTTACATTCACTCGCAAATTTAAATCAACTATCAGACACATTATTTATAGTTATTAAATGAAAACATGATGCATGAATTTACAAAACCACTTTCAAAGCCTTCTTTATCTTGCATTCACCTAAAAACTTAAATTAGTTATGGACAACCAATTTGTTGTTGAATCATCAACCACTACTCTTAAAACATATTTTACAAAATAATATTACAACCCTAATTAAAAGTATGATTTGAAGAGATAACATAAATCCATCGTACTCAAAGGTTAAGTTGGATAATTTTGATTAATTTCTATTTTTTGGTGTAACGTCCCCACATCAAAAAAAAATTGAGCTTCGATACCACTTTGTAACGTCTTCACTACTACAAACTCGCTAAATAAAGCTTTGACATCAAAGCTTTCTTCTACGGAAGCAATTCATTGAAACCAATAGCATGCACAACTGGTCTTATGCTACGCACAACTACGATTTCCTAGTGCACGCAAGTTGATCTTGCACCATGTGCAATAATGATGTCATAGCAACTCTGTGCACTAAACTATGATTGTGTCGATCACGTCGATTGTCCCTTAGCATGGACGACATTTCTAGCTTCAGGCTATAACCCATACGATTACTGTTGAAGTTACTTAACAAATAACGACCAATATAACGGAATAAACTCATAATACAACTACACACGCAACCATTTATGATGCCACGCGCAGGGTCTGTCCCATTCATGTGCGCGGACTGACACCACTTTATGCGCGTGATGCTTCAGGCCTTGCCTCAAAATTCCATGATCATTATCACATAATTATTTAACAGGAAGCACTTAAACTACCAAGCTCTACATGTGTGACAGTTATGCAGAACTAGCAATATATGCACAACTAGCATAATTATGTACCAATTCCATAATAGAAATAACATAAGCATTCACATGTTAAACAATATATAAACACATATAAATTATCATAGCCTATGCCCCGCATATGCTATGCAACAAACATGCAGTTCTATAGCATATATAATCCATACACACACACACACAAACACACACATATATAATAGTAACACATAATATACTTAACATGTACATGTACATTACTCGAAGATTAATACACATAAGAACACAATCATCTTTTGTTGTAATCCACCAACTGCGCACAGACCTTAGACGTTCCTCTCAGCCATAGAGTCGACTCTATTACTCATAAACTCAGCAACAAGTCACCCTCGAGTTGGGGCTTAAACTCCACCAAGGCAAAGGGTTCCTAATCTAAGCTAAGGTCTATAAACAGTCAAATCACTCAACCAAAGGTGCCAACCCCAACAAAAGACTACAGTCCCTCATTCCCCACATGCCTGTCCCACCCCATGAAGTGTTCCCCTTCTATGCTCAATAGTCATTCGGCTACCCCACTTCCATTCCAAGGCTTCAACAATAGGTCAGGCAAGAATTCTCAAGGTCTTGTAGCTGCAACCTAACACCTTGGGAAAACAATTGCTAGCAATTCTCTTGCCTGGAGAGAAGGCTCGTGGGCCTGAAAACCTGCTTCTTCAACAAACACGAGTTTGACAACTTGCTTCTTCGAAAAACATGGGCCCGACAAACTGCTTCTTTGACAAACAAGGTCCTGGCAACCCTCTTCTTCAATAACATAGGAGCCTAACAACCCACCTATTCAATAGTGCACATTCCTTTCCAATCACAAGGTTATGAGATGGCATCAAGTAACAACAAGATACAGATGCCTTGTAGAGGAAAGTTGGTCTACATTATGAAGGAATGAGTGAATCTTCCCAAGATACCCTAAGGCTCAACAATATATTTGCATGATTATAATTGGACACTTGTCACCTTAAGAGCTAACTAAGCTCCACTTTGTGATCCATTCCCATTCCTTAAAAACTTACGATAAATACATATCTCATAAATATACTTTTGGAAATATTATTAAAATATTCCCTTTAAGCTTCACACATCTTTTTTAGCTCCATGTCTCTTTTTCGTCTATTTGGTCTCCTCGCAGTGATATGTTTTTATTAATAACTAAGTGCAATTACATTTTACAAAAGTATGTGCACTGGCCTTTATTGCAATCTAGGCTCTCTAGCCTAACAACCACATAAACACTATGGCATCAATATACATATATAGAAAGGCTCTACGGCCCCAAAATATCCTGGCTATAAACATGGTCCGGTACACACTTTGAAGCGATCCTCGTGCACTTACTCAGGTGCTTTCAAAGCTATGAAATGAGTGCGCACTCTTCCCTTGGTTCACGTGCACAACAATAATCGTGCACTTACTCAAATGCACACAAAGCTATGAAATGGGCACACACTCTTCCTTTGTTGCGCGCACTCTAAACTGTACTCAAAACTTGTGCCCCCACAATTTACCAACCTATATGTACATTTACATTTACATTACAATTGGGGTTCAGCCTAGGGGTATTACATTTAGACTCTAATGTTGTTTCACATTTTGGTAAGCATCTCCCTTTACGAGAGCTTAGGTTGCTTGACTTCCATTCAATGGAAGTGATGATGCATAATAATAAGATGAACATATGGCATTAATTTATTATTTATTATTTATATCACTATTAAATACATACATACATACATACATACATACATACATACATACATACATACATACATACATACATACATACATACATACATACATACATACATACATACATATATATATATATATA
>JZKD02S1232859.1:0-12376 GCA_000966675.3 Picea glauca
TCGGATTTGCACCATCACCAACTACTTTAACCATCTTTCGTGGTGCCGTGATAATTGATAAAATCGGAATGGGGTTACTTGTTACAATGGGGAAGCGTGAGCTTCTCAGTTGGCTGAAGTTTACTATTCTGCGAGAATGAAAATAGAATTCAAAATCAAGCATTCTTATTCACCTAAGGCACATTGATTCAAGAATACCTTTACTAATAGCAAATTTATTTGCTTTAATGAGAAAATCTAATTGGCGATCCGCAATCCATGTTAAAATCATTACCGTTGATTTGTGTTAAATGTCGTTAATATCGACGATTTGCGATTAATAGTTTTGGATGAAACAAATTTGAAATTTCCCGAATCGCAAATCCTCGAAAGGTTAATTACGAGATAATCTCATTTAAAACATTACTTAATCGTGTTTAATTTTAAGTGCTTTTGAGTATTCAGACTTCGAGATTTTCGAAGTAGCTTGATCTAGGATCCCCAAAACCCAAAACTACGAAAAGATTAATTATCAAATAAGTGTTTTTAAGTTTTAATTAACCTTATTTAAGTTTCAAGTGTTTCGAAAGTTCGGAGATTTTAGGATGTGATGGATGATAAAAGTTTGAACTCCAAAGTGATAAGTTGTTAACCATCTTTTAATCAAGATTAACTTAACTAATTAAGATTTAATATTTCAGCATTTTGTTGCTTTGTGGGTTTGCAAGTTAGCTCTTTATTATATTTCTGAAAGGCCATTACCTGTAGTGACGTGTCGAAGATGACATCATTTTAGATGATGTGTCGAGACCAGGGGGTGCCATGTGTTGCTTAAAATCATATTAATTTTCAAAGGAAAAGGTCAAAAATAGATGCCACATGTCAACCCATAGAAGACTCAAAAAGTACACATGTCGTGACTCATGTTCTTTAAAAGTTTGTTGGAATAGTGATAACAGACACTTTTGGGTTTCGGGACTTCAACCGTGAAGCCCTGTTCAAACACCCAAAGCACGCAGCTCCAAAACTAGGGGAAAAAGGAGATCGTTCGATCAACGGGGATTTATCGATGACGGATATCATGAGCGCCTTTGATTTTAAACATTTGAAAATTGATTTCTTAAGGCTCAAGGTTTAGGACTATATGTGTTCCAACAGACCCCATGACCCCATCTGAGCAGGACTCGTAGGAGTGCCTCATAATTTCATATGCCATTAAAGAATTCTCAAAGTCCTCTTGAATCTTTAAATTTGTGAATATTTATAAATAACGATAGAAATGTAATCTCTTACACCTTTCGAATCTAAAGGGCTCTATGAAATATTGCCCTGCACAATTCTAACAAAATTCATATAAGCCCCCCTTCAAATTCAAATGATGATATACCCAATCCAAATACAGACAGTGAAAAATCCCAAGCAAAATTGGACCAAATAACTGGAATCGGCTAAAACTAGGTTCCAAAAACAATATACATGGTTGCTCTAATACCACCAAGGAAGGCACGGGTGCATTTGAAATAGTAATGAAGAAGGCACAGGTGTGCTTAAAATAGTAATGGAAAAATAAAGATGAGTCAATAATTAGAAAATCATGACAAAAACAAACAGAAGATCAAAAGATTAAAGTAAAGAGACGATTAAAAGATTAAACTAAAAATTTGGAAAGATAATGGAGAAAGAATGAGAGATGGAGAACTAAATTGTCCCGGAAACAACACCCAATCCACAGATAAAAAGATGAAACTAAAAATTTGGAAAGGTTATGGAGAGAGATGGAGAACTAAATTGTCCCAGAAACAACACACCCAATCCACAGATAAAAAGAATAAACTAAATAGAGACATGATCAAAAGATTAAACTAAAAATTTGAAAAAGTTATGGAGAGAGAGAATGAGAGATGGAGAACTAAATTTGTCCCAGAAACAACCACCCAATCCACAGATTAAACTAGCAGACGTGAGGCAAATCTTAAAAATCCCGATGACCATTGATGCCCAAACATAGTGAAAATTTATCATACAAAAATAATAAAAGCACCTGCATTGGCATTTCATTACTTGAAGGTGGAATGGCATTCAAAAACTGCTGTCGACCTGATCATAAGTTGTTGACCTGATCTTGTACCCTAAAGAATCTAGGGTTTAACCTGGGCACCATCCTCGGAATAAGGGAAAATGACCAGGAGGTTCATCCTGAGATATATTACCTAGAAAGAAAAAACTGCAGGAGTGATCATCCAGCCAGCTTACCTAAAAAAATTAACAATTGCATTGATTCATAAGACGAAAATGGAGACAATCATCACAAACCTAAATTGAAATTTTATTAACTGATAGAGTAAATACATCACGAACCTATATTGAAATTTTATTAACTGATATGGAGTAAAATCTGCAGGGGGTCATCTAGCCAACTACCTAAAACACCATTCCAACGAATAACACAAGAAAATGCATACATAACAAACCTGCATTGGTATATTTCATTAACTGCTGTTATTTAGCAAAAACTGCAGGGGTAGGCATCAAGCCAGCTACCTAAAACATTGATCATTACAACATTTAACAGGAATACAATGAAGACATACATAACAATTGTGAGACAGAGATGGTCCATGATGCATTACTCGCACCAAAAACTTTGACAATCTGGAAGACGGCTTTGGGGTGCAAGACGCCTGGTTGATGCAATAGCCAGCCTCCTCCCTCACTCCAGTACTCGGTACTAACACCGCTTGCAGGTTTGGTAGCATGCCTTGGGTCCATCTTTGGATTGCCGCTACTATCCATGTGTTGTTACAGGCTCAAAGATTGCTGCTGTTATCCATGTGTTGCAATCGAAAGATGGCTTTGAAGTGCAAGACGCCTGGTTAATGTGATAGTCTCCTCCCTCGCTCCACTTGCCACTGTTATCCCTGTATTGCTACAGGCTCAAAGATTGCTGCTGTTATCCATGTGTTGTTACAGGATATCTTGCTACAGTGCCATATCCCAATTTTGGGATTTCATTAGACATTAAACTCCTTTTCTATGACAATGCATGAACCTCACTGGGCCATGTAATGGTTAATAGTTTCTACCATTAAGGCATTTAAGCACCTGTTTTGTTATATCAAAAAAATTAAAAAATAGTAAAAGTGTGAACCAGTTATGATGGCTGCCATTTTGGACAACATGCCATACTGGGCCATGTCATGGTTAATAGTTTCTACCATTAAGGCATTTAAGCACCTGTTTTGTTATATCAAAAAAATTAAAATAATAAAGGGTGTGAACCAGTTGTGATGGCTGCTATTTTGGAAAACATGCCATTATCCGACTCGAGGTAAAACTGTTTTTGCAATAAATCACCAAATCGATAGACTGCCATTAATGTTTATTGCTTTTTAACTTTCTGATTACGTGCTAAATGGATGGAATGCCAACAGTTGGTACAGTTCATCTGCATAGATGCTGCTACTGTCCATAAACAAATGCAATGCCAGAGATGAATGCACAAACCTAGAAACACAATTCACATGACAAAATCCAAATAAAATGCACCCGAAAATTAAAATTAAAAACAATGGCAATTGCACCCACTTAAAGCAGTTAACAGCAATAATAGCAATACTTTGATTGGGTATAAACGAATATTTATGGTATTAGGCATTTAAGATAACCACAAAAAAAGGACTTACGCAGGTTATTGGGTGTTAATAAACTAATCTTTATGGTGTTAAGATTAACTACAAAAAGGGACTTAGGCAGGCTGCAAAAGGTCAAAAGAAATCATTTCCAGTATGGAGCAGCAAACAAAATAACCATAATAGTGTGCGAACAGAAACATACAGTTTCCAAAGTAAAAATCACTCGAGAATATTGTTATTGTGATCAGCAAAATTGAGAACCTTCAAGACATGGAAAATTAATATAGGAATCCAAAAATGTGTTTTATATGCAAATGCTTTTTGCAAATCTCAAATAATTTGCGCCAAAGTTTACACGTATCTAAAATTCTCGAGTGGGAAGAATGAACATATTTTTTTCTTTCAAAAGATCAGAACTACAAATTATATGAAAATAGTCAAAAGTATTTTCTTGGGATACATGAACGAACAAGAAACAAATATGTTGACATAAAAATACCCAGCACTTTGTAAAACATAAAGTTTTTCCCTGCAAAACTCCCTTACATACAAGAGATCTCATTATTTCCACTAGTTTTTGTCTCCTGTGCCAATTGCAATAAATACCAAAGGAGACAAATATGATTGTAATCAAAGTTAAATTGCTCATTTCCCAGCTAAACTGGGAAACTGCCCTGGATCCTCAATCCGTGGCGTAAGTTGGCCAGCATTACCACCATCATAACCACCTCTAAAAAAACCACCACGGTCACCACGACCACGTCCCCGACCTCGACCTCGCCCACCAGAAGAATAGTAGTTTTCCCCTTCCACAGGCTTTAGAAATTCGTTGATGCTTATAGACTTCAGAAGAAAAAATTCTACTATTAGATATGTCAAACATGAACAAAAACCATAGATTGTGCTAAGCCTTTTCCTTACCTTCCTGATCTTTTCCTCTTTTTCTGCATCTCTTCGTCTGGCAGCTTCTTTCTCTGCGCCCTGGAAAAATATACCAAATAAACTATTCTAGTAAGAAACACAGCTACCAAAACATCACCAAAAGGTTGCAGAATTACAATACCAAAAGCACTGTATTGTCATAAAACAGACTTACCAATTTTATAAATACATCATCACTGTTTTTCTTAACTGAGAGTTGCTGCATAGACTCAAACTCCCTTGCATCAACCCTTCTTTCTTCTAACTTCATTGCCATCAAAGTCTTCCGTTTCTCCTCCAACACTTTCTCATATTCATCAAGGGTCATCTCCTATTGCACACAAATATATCATCAATAAATTGTGCATGGTGCATTCTCCAGGAAAAGGAGAGACGCAACTTGCATTATATATAAAACCTTTCACTCTATTGAACTATAAAGTTGGCACAACAAATATCTTCAAAATAATATAACACCTAGAACCAGCAGGATTTGATCTTGTGAGCTATATCCTGTGGAACCAAAACCACCTAGAGAAATATGCAATCATGGCAAGATAAGCTGCTAGCTTATATTCACAACTAGTTGAACAATCTTGTAATCCAGTGAGAACCACAATTCAATATTCTGGTTTCAATTTCTCTTGGAGGCTAATAAGGGGAAATAAAAACTGATAATCAGAAGTATCTGCAAAGTCGCATTTTGGTTTACTTTCCATGCTCAAAAGATATATTAATCAAGCCCCCAAAAGAAATAGAAGCTAGGTTTCTCCTTGGCATAAATGAGAGCCAATTCAAGTGCCCTACATCTATTCACTGTGTAAGTACCATAAACAGCAACGGGAGGTTTACCATCTCCTCTTCCTCTTCTTTCTTCTCTTCAAATGTACGGCAGCATCTCTGTTTAATTTTTATGCTTCAAAGATATCTTAATCAAGCTCCCAAAATGTAATGGAAGCTAGGTTTCTCCATTGTATAGTAAGAGTACATATATTCATTGTAGATGTGCCATCAAATAAGGAAAAGGGGGTTTACCTTGTCCTCTTCCTCTTCTTTCTTCTCTTCAGACTCTGGTGCAGGAATTTCTTGATTGCTCTCTTGGCTGATTTTTTGTTCCTCCTGTTTCTCAGGGGTCGCAGTCTTCTCTTCCTCTGCACGACTTAGTTCTTCAGGTTCCCTAGGTCCAAAAACAAATAACCACTTTAGTGTTTGCATACAAAATCAAGACCGACTCAACCTTAAGGTAGAATTTAAATTCCATTAAAAAGGCTTTAGCAAATATATAACAGATATCACCAATAATAGATACAAAACATATAATACCAATAAAAAAAACTACTAAAACGAGAAAAAAAAACTCTGTGAATCCAACAAACATAGAATACCAATAAAAAACTTACTGAAACAAGAAAAAACTCTCTGTGAATTCAAGAAACATACAATACCAATAAAAAACTTCTTACTAAAACAAGAAAAAAACTCACTCTGTGAATCCCACAATACCAATAAAAAAACTTCTTACTAAAACAAGAAAAAAACTCACTCTGTGAATCCCTGATCAGTAGGAGTGCCCCAATTTCCTCGACCGGCTCCTTCTCTCTTAACCTCATAGCTACAAAAAGTTCAACAATCAGGTCAGCTTCTATCAACCAACTGACAAAAGATAAGGGCATTAGATTTTTAAAAAGTGTTAGAAAAATATGTTTGCAAGAATTACCCTCGTCCAGTACCACTCCGACGTTCATACTGCCTCCGAGGCCTCTGTGTTTCATCACCAGCATCATTTCCATATCCTCCACGACCACCACGACCACGCCCCCTTCCATATCCTCGTCCTCTTTCAGAGGAACGACCAAATTCTCCATTTTCTTGGCGAGCAGATCCATCCTCCCCACCTTGGTAGAAACCTCCACCCTGACCACCACCCAAATATCCATTGCTGTCATTATCATTATTATAACCATTTCGATTAAAACGGTCACCACTGTAGTTGCCACGGCCACGATTGCTATAGCCTGCATCTTGATTACGGTCTCCTCCTCGACCCCCTCGACCTCCTCTGCCCACTCCATTCCTCGACTCTCTCACTATCAAAATGAAACAAAACAATAAATAACCTCAACTACAGCTACGAATGATTCTTGTTTATGAAAACACCAAGGGGTAATCCACTGCTTCTAATGAAACTACAACATATTTAAAAGTGCAGACAGAACCGAAGGAATAAACATAACATCCAGAAAATCTCAACAATCCAATAAAGAGTGCTTATAAGTAAAAAAAAAGAACAAAAATGTCAAAGCATGACTAGAGAAAGTAAAATTTCCAGTCAAGTTTAAGGTAAAACTTGATTGCAAGACTTGTTAGTTTGCTGAAAGCAGAACCAACTTTAAAAAATGCTTTGGTATCAAGACAACTTGCTTGCATCAGGGAGAACAAGCGAAAATGGCCTGTTGCATTTATCACAATCAAACACTCAAAATGCAAAAACCTTCTCACATATCAATACCGTTGTAATGGTTTTTCAAAAGACTTTGACAAGCCAATTAGTGCATACAATCATATAATTTTTCAATGAAATATATGAAGAACCAGCACCTTAAGTATGCAAAAACATCAGTAAAACACATGAACAAATAATACTATACAGGTGCCTGCATTAAAAATGTACTGTAAAAGAAACACCACTTGCCAGCACAAAACACAACCAAAGCGAGAAAGGTGAATGGAGAGATACATCACAACTGCTATTTGCTTCATTGTCAACTGCTAAACCTAAAGCATCAAGACCTCGATTTACTGGTGACATGGAAACTTGGAAAGGGTATTAAGTACTCTACCAGGGTTCATTCTTGCTTTCGAGTCCACCACCCTAATTGCCCTGTATGGGGGATGAGACCAGGTGCAAGTCACAGACAATCTCAACCTATCAGCCACCTCCCGAGCCTGACACTTCACTCAACCTTGGAGGGACGTTTCTCAAACCTTTTCCAACAAAACAAGGACCTGAGCATCCAGAACACTGTTTGTAAAACAACAGACTTGGCAAGCTGAGCTTCCGTACCAAATCTGCATGGATAATTAAGTAGCTTATAAAGGCCTTGACAGCCCTAGAGCTAAAATGCGTGTGACCTCGAGTAACTTTGATGGCCAAACATTCAAAATGCATATAATCCCCGAAAAAACTAAGAGCCAATGCAATATCCTCAAAAAGCCCCAAACCATCTATTTATCTATCAATACCATATATATTTATGGTCAAAAAAACCAGAAACTCTGATAACACAACAGCCAAATGCATAGAATCTCTAGCCACTCAAAGAGCATAAAGCTTCCAGAAACTACGACCACGATACTCAAAACAAACAAATCATCCTTAAAAGCTCCACATCAGAAATCTCAATCCACTCAAAGGATAAAAAGCTTCAAAAATCTACAACCTAATACGCGAAACATAAATCCTTCATTAACTGAATAACCAGAATCTAAAAACAATCCCATACAATGCACTGTGGAGCAATATAATGAAAACAGAGACAATCAATAAAGTAGTTATTTAAACTAACCGGCCTGAGCAGGAGGCAGGGGTTTGGACGGCAGCTTGGCCGATACCGCCTGGGCAGGCTGAGGGGCCTTTTTAGTCGTCGGCTTCTCCAGAGGGACGAACTCAAGCTGCGAGGCATCGCCATTATCATCATCGCCGAGCAGATCAAACGGATTCGAAGTCGCCATTGCCGCCTGCTTTGAACTGGCTCTGTTCCACGGTCAAAAACGAATCCTTTATATATTTTTCAGTGGGGATTCTCCATCAGCGCCATCTGTATTCATTCCACGGTCTGAGACTCAATAGCATTGCCCAGAATGTTCACAGGGAGTAAAGATCGTAGCCTATGTTTATATCTATGAGCTAGAACATCAACCGAGTGTAAAAGCCCCCTCGCACAACCAGGGTTTTATATACTGAAACCCTAGCCAGCCAAACTATTTTCCACTTAAAATATAAAACCCTAACCTCAAGGGTTCCTGCACTAAGCACTTCATCTCATTTGAGCTATTTTTTAAATAAAATATAAATAGTTTTCCATTTTTGCGTTTCTAGTTAAGTTGTTGAAAATCGACATCGACATTGACATTGTTATGTCCGAATTTGTAGCTTTTGTCGTCAAAATTCAAGATATCGACATTTTGCCCGCTCACATAAACGCATGAGATGTCAACCGCGTCTATGAAAGCTAGGTGATCTCTAGGTTCCACTCCTCAAAAATGTGGTAAGCACTCATCGCTCTTAAATTGACTTGGACATCACTTGTTTCATAGGTGTAAAACGATCACCCATTTTTGCATGCATCATAAATATTTTATTGTCATTGATATAGAAAAATAGGATTTTTAACACGAAAAAAAAGTGAGGTGTTGGCTTAGTTGGTTGGTGCATTGTCTTTAAGGCTTTGCGTTAACTTTTAAAGTCACAAGTTCAGTTTCTAAGTTTACTTGATCTTAGACCTCTAACATGGATCACTATGTGTGTTGGCCCCTTCATTTTTAGGTTGAAGATGTGGTGTCGCCTCATCAACAAATCGGCGCCAAGCTAACAAGGGGTGTGAGACAATGGCACCTATATTGATGATTATGAGGCCAAAATTGTAAGTGGATTTAAAGAAAGGCAAGTGGAGCAAGAGGTAACAGATGTTGAGGAACATGATTCCTCGGTCTAATGTGAAGAAATAATGGAAAGGAAAATGCATTGTGTACATGTTACGGGATTAAATGTGTTGGGGTCTTACCCTAACCTCCCTATTTTAGGCTACTTAGGAGTTAGTTAATTAATGTATGCAGCCATTTTCTTTGAATAAGACCCATTAGATAGTAGTGGATAGTTATTTTATGTAAAGGGGTCATCTTTATTAAATAAGGCACACTAGATGGTTGGTACTCATTAATGATGGGACCATAAGTGGTTCATGTTTTGCTATTTGATTATCTATTTAAAGAGCTAGGAGGTTATGGAATGTTTTGTCGAGTATTGTTCTATTTGGAACTTTGTTGAGTGAAAGGTCACCTCACCTTAAGAGGCAAGTGAACATTGCTTTCTTTATATACAGCCCGAGTGGGCCTAATGGTTAAGAACGTGTGTTTCCTCTTAAGAGGTCACAAGTTCAAATCCAGAGGGGGGTAGGGTATGTATACTTCCGTAGACTTTACCAGTCAAATCGTTGGGCGGAGGGGGTCCCTTGTCCCATAAACAAGGGGGTCTCATCCACCAATTAGGTGTTTGGCTTGGTCGTGACCTTAAAAATGGATTATTATTATTATTATTATTTTGAATATCATTAGTACAAGGGATTAATATGCATGTTTTATCTCACTTTGTCTTGTATTTAGTTTTATGCACTTACTATCTATGTATGCATATTGTGTGTTTCAAGTTTAAATGTTAAGGAACACTACAAGTGGTATCAAAGTTATTTCCTGAGTCAGCGTGCCTTTGAATTTTACTATAAATATTTTTAGGTCAAAGATGTATTCTGACGTCTTTAAATAACAGAGTGATCTATCGTTCAATGGGTAAAACTATGGTTGGAGAAGAATACACATAGAAAATACAAGTGGAATCACTTTATTAGAAACTCTTGTTGGTACTCCTTTGAGTAGTACCACATCAAACGACACCTATATATGGAATCTCAATTCCAAGTACCTTTGGGTAAATTAGAAGTCCTCTACGTATGCCTTAAACCAACTCTAGATGAATCGATCGACCATCTTGTTGCTATAGGACATCGAGAATAACACTCAAAGAGATCACTCTCTAGTACTTGGGTAGTCAGGTCGCACAACTAAGGGCATGGTCGAAACTCCTTAGTTAATGCCATGAGACATTGGGTCGAGTATTATTGTTGGACCCCACATGTGTATCATAAAGTTATAGCACCTAACACTCCCCTGCCTTTAAGACCCTATAAACCCTAGCTTCTACAATCAACCAACAAAATTCCTACATATTTTGCATCCAGAAGGAATTTGGAGATTCTATCACCATGGCAATAATTAGTTGGGAATAATATTGCCACAAGAGTAGTAGTCTTAACATAAAATATTGATAATAATAAATTTTTAAAATGGGGTATTGCCAAAACCATTGTGGAGGATATACCTCTTGAATAACCTTTTTTTTTATGAGCCCAATAATACATTGTTAATGGTATATCTCAAAAGACTCCTCTTGAGCCACTAATTGTAGTGAGCTAAGTCGAACTTGACATTTTGATGGAATCTTAAGTGGTCCCATGGTCCATACTCGCAACATGGCAACGACTAATAATGAACCCCAAGACTTGCACACCAAGCACCAACATCTAGAAACCAAGGTTTCTAGCCTTAAGTCTTCAATCAAATAACTTTCTCTAAAGGTTGACAACCAAAATCAAGGGCTCCTACATGTGTTGGGATATATATGTACATACTTGGATATGAAGATGCCAAATCCACACATAGATCCAACCAAGGAGGAATACTCGACACATGCAAAGTACGACACTCACACGCTCTATGTGGATTCCCATCACCCACCATCTCGGGATTATAATTCATGCCATTGCTTTCGAAAGGTCGATATCAACAAGTTCGATGGTTCTAATCCCTCGAGTTGGGTTACCCAAATGGAAAATTATTTCTCTCTCCATGGCATTACTGATAACCTGCATAAACCAAAAGTGGGAGTCGTATTTGGATGTAGAACATTGGTAATGGTGGCAATGGTATAAGAAATCTTATGGAAGCTACATTGCTTAGAACTAGTTTGTAAAGGTCCTTTATGCTCGTTTTGAACGTGACACTCATTATCTGGGATGACTAACAAAATTAGGCTAATCAAGTACAATCATTGACTATATTGTGTCCTTTGAACAATTAACAATATGCACAGAAGGCCTATCTAATTCATTTTCCAAATAATGTTTCATCGATGGTCTTAAGGAGGCAATTAGAGCACATATCATGATGTAAGGCCCAAACACGTGGTTGGATGGTTGTGACAGAGCTAGAGAAGTTGAGATGGTGATCAACGCCCAACCCAAAAAACCCTCATTCCCTACTTGCACTAGCTCTCATGGCCATTACTCCTAGTTTCTCAACCTCTCATCCATTAAGAATCCAAAAATTATCTCCCGAAGAGATGGTAGAATATCAACACCTCAACATTTGTTGTAGTTGTGATGAGCAGTATTTCAAAGCGCACAAATGTAAAGAACATTGTTTTTTCAAATGGATATATCCCCACAAGACTACTCATAAGGCATTCCTAGTGGAGATACTCCTACACCAAACTTGGAAGACACACCCCTCCCATAGATGATGAAGCCCCTTGCAAGCTCCTTGCAAGGAACCCCAAATTTCTCTCGATGCCCTATCGGGTTTCTCAACACCCCAAACCTTGAAATTGATGGGCTACATCAAGCCGCACAAAGTGATTGTGTTGATTGAAAGTGACAACACCCACCCTCATTCCCTGCTTGCACTAGCCCTCTCGTGGCCATTACTCCTAGTTTCTCAACCTCTCATCCATTAAGAATCCAAAAGTTGTCTCCTGAAGAGATGGTAGAACGTCAACACCTCAAGATTTGCTATAGTTGTGATGAGCAGTATTTCAAAGGGCACAAATGTAAAGAACATTTTTTTTCAAATGGATGTATCCCTGCAAGACTACTCATAAGGCATTCCTGGTGGAGATACTCCTAAACCAAAATTGGAAGACACACCCCTCCTGTTGTTCCTGACATTGATTCTAAGGCTCAAAGAATAATGTCAGGCATCAAAGGTTTTTAAATGAAATGTTTTTATGAGTG
>JZKD02S1232892.1:0-12375 GCA_000966675.3 Picea glauca
GATATTTCAAAGAAGCAATGAAGTATCATATTGTAGGCTCATATTATCAAGATGATAGAGAAATAAAAGATAACCATGAAAATGGTTCAAGTTTGCATTTTTGTAACCGTTAGCCCCTAGGAGTTAGGAAATCACCAACCGTCAAGAATTGCTGACTTTGTATAAATATAATTTCATAAGACTGAGAAAAGGATTTTTTGTGGCCGATTGTACTAGAGAAGTTTTCTTCATTTACAGTGATTAATGAGAATACAAAATGGAGATTCCAGATTATGTCGACCCTGAGTTATGTGTTCCTCTTTACTTTCATTTTTAGCATCTTTCCCTTATATATCTTTGATGAATGTTTAACTACAATTTAGTACAACATCTATTGTGGTTAAGAGTTATTTGGTTACCTAATTGTTTACAGTTTTTCCTCTGTGCTTGCTATTAGTAGGCTCAAGACCTGTAGATTATTCATATTACTATATTTTTATGCTTCATCAAATATCTCTTGTCTTTCTTCTTCTCTTGTTGCAAAGTGATATTCCTCCATGATTGATGCCTCACATTGTTTAAACATCTTTATATTTTTATCCCATCACTTTCATGCTTTTTGAATTTGACTCAGGAACGAGAAACGACCTCTGAAACTGTTATATTATTAATTTAAGTTTAGGAACTTTTCTCTTATAATCCGAAAGAGAAATAGCAAACCTTGGAAATAAAGTAATAGAGTTTTTAACCTTTATCCCTCATGATTATACCTGTTACAAGATAGCCCAATATAGAACCCGACCTTTTAGATTAGACTAGCATTGCTTAAAACTTATTTAACACTATTTTACAGACAAAAAACACCCGGGTTGAATTAGAACGTTCATGGGTAGAAATTGAATGGGATATAAGAATCCAGGAACACTAGGAAGCTAGACAGAGACAATTAAGAAACCAACCATAGATTTTCCCTTTAGTAACTGACACATTTTATACCTTAACTCTCTCTACTTTTTCAGATGCCTAGACTTTATAATTTAAAGCCTTAAGTATAAAATATGGAACAACAGGGGAGAAGACACAGTCACTTCTCAATGAAAACAACAATCAACTGTAAATAAAACCAATAAAACCTCACTGCAATCCACACAAGACACTGCCACTTTCATCCATTTTAACACATAAATTCTCTTGACTGTAATTAATCTCAGAACATGGAGTGAAAAAATGAAATGGGAAGGTGATGGGATTTGTAATTAGTGGAAAATGAAATCATGGAAGGGAATAATGGTGATTATTGTTCATGAGATTAATTAAGTGATCCATAAATATACTACAAAGAAGATGCATCAACCATCCATAATTTATGTGCCATTTAACTAATTGATTGTTCATAATCAAATATCCAACACAGTGCTACTGCGAGACAATTTGTAAGATTTTATGTTCCATTCATCCACATACTTTTCATTTTATAACAATTTTCGAACAATACTCATTTCCAATCTATAAACTATGAAAATCAACCACTGCCCATGCATTTCTTCAATCCAAAGTAATACCCAAAAGTCATGTTTCCAAATTAACAATGAAGTCACGGTTACTGCAATCGGGCCTATTTAAATGAAATGATCTTCATTAACATATATAGGCAGTAACCAAAATAATCAATACCAAATTGTCACACCTAGAATGACAATTAAACATACAACCCACAGTCACCATTAGACGCAAGCTATGCACAGGGTAATTTGCCCAGGCAATGTAGTTTTGTCACTGTAAAAAAAAAAAACAATTCAATGTGACTTAAATATGGACCACCCAGCCCCGGATGGGGTGACACATAGGGATAGGGAGCCATGTGGGAGCCAGCTGGGACGCCCCATTAATACTTCAACCAGCCAGCATCCCCTCACAATTTAATCCTGTCATGGAACCGCGCGATGGCATTAACTCGACGAGGCCTCTCACTTGCGGGATATGTACCATACAGACTAGCGTCATTCAATCAGCCATTATAGCCATGGAGGCTTGGTTCGCGTTCATTTTCATTGCTTGGATTGTTGGAGGAGAGAACCAGCCACTTTGGGCAGCTCTCGCTCCAGCAGAACTGCAAAATCGTCGTCGCTTCTCTGAGAATTTGCAAGCGCAGGTGACGCATCTAGGAACTCTTTTCATGGTAGGAAGCAGAGCGATCTCTCGGGGGAACAATTGGGCACCCCACCAGACCTCCACTATGCCAAGATTGGGAGGGAAACCACGGAGGGGAGCGGCATGGTACGCTGCAGAATCTAGGAGGAAGCGAAAACAAAAATTCGAAGCAGCTCTCGCCATAGCCACCAGATGGAGGGAAGTGAGGCCACGACCGCCACCCATGGCATACGTGGTCAAAGAGACTCCCGAAGGAGGCGTACCAGAAAGCATACCGGATCACTTGCTGGTCACCGTGCCCGAGAATTGGAACCCGCCCTCGGACTTTGGTCAGGGTAGACGGCCCTCGCCTGCTGGCGAAATGATAGCCCCCAAAGCCGACTGCACTGAAGTGCCATACTCCACCTGCTATATAGAAGAGGAGTTACCCTCTGACTCATTCAAGGAGGCAACGAGGGACAAGCCACTAGGGTGCGACAAGGATTCAGGTGAAAGTAACAGCTAGGAGCAGCTGAGCTCAACCAATTGGGAATGCCTCAGCCTCATCTTTGAGATAAGAAGCTTGCTGGACAACCAGACCTTCCGGTTGACGAGGATTGAACAATGACTGGATATGTACTTCGCGGCCCACTCCAGGACCCATCCGAGGTGCCAATGTCCAACTTGTGCGCGTGCATACGCATTTCCAGCCGGATGGAGGCAGACAGAGGACCAACACAAGTGCGCAGGCTAGCAGGTCAATGGAAGTTCAGAATTGGTTTTTGTTTTACTACCTTGTTATCAGTTAGGCTTTGAGCCATCTAGTTTACAGTTTTCTTAGCTATAACTTATGATACTTAGATGCATCTCCAAGACTGCAAGTCCTGGTTTCCTTCAGGTAGGACGCTGCATGAAAAACTTAGTTATTTTTGTGACCAGGATGACATCTGGCAGGGGATGTCCATCTGTCCTGGTTTCCTACTTAGGCGGGACAACTGGCATCCCAAACAACTTTTTTGTATTTTGATTAAAGCAATATAACAGGTCCCACCCCTTTTATTTACAAAAAAAAAAAATATGGACCACCCATCCAACACTATTTTTACCAACAACATGCCCACTTAAACCAGTGGTCGATTGCAATAAATAAACATGCTTAACACTATGTGGGTATCCCTGAGTGTGAAAACCAAGATATCCATACCACACATAATGCGCAACTAAAAACATCCCACGATGCAACATTTCCACTTAGCACAACAATCACACAGTCACGGTAATAACTCAACATATCAATTAAGCCATCGATCTAATATAATATTTCTTCGATTTCATCACACCGTGATCGACTATGTTGTGCACACTCAGGTCTATACAACCAACCAGCACAAGTATGCAGTGGATATACTTCCTATAGTTATCCAGTTCAATAATCATTTGGCCCCAAGAAAACCATAGTTACCATGCCCAATATTTCATTTTTCAAAACACCATACACACAATGCAACATGCGTGAGAAACACCAAGAATTTGTAACCTATGCCAGCTATCATCCGAAAATTATTAGTGAAAATACTAGTGACTCTATATCAACCAAACAATTCTCCATTGTTGTATAAAATCAATCAACCAAGCAAGTTGTGGTAGCTATGCATACCCAAGAAACCAATTGAATCGGGGTAGAGGCCCTTTCCATTAACAATACTGATCTATTAACATAAGGAGGGTGATTGTATCTTTTGAAAGTGACATTGGCAATGAAGGGTTTATCCTTATCATCACAGATGCAGTAAATAAATTCTAAAACAATAGAACTGCCATACAACCAACTGGGCGAATTCATATTCACAAGTAATCGACCATACATTTGATCCACAATAACTCATAGCAGCCTGACAGGCACGACAATATCCCTTACAAAATTCAGGACTGGAGGGTTAAGGGTCTACTTTGTAGCCAACACCAGGGAATGAGGCCAACTCCTCATAATGGTGAAACTTTCAAGGACAAGGGTGTGAAAACAGAGAGAGACATGATCCATTTGGGAACACGTATCAATCCATGGCGGGGGGGGAAGGGTGAGGATCTCATTCGGCCAAGAAATTTATTTAATGCACATAGGGTATAACCCTCATGTTCTTCGTCCAAACTACCAAAATACTGAGGTGAAGATAGGGTCGAGTTAAGAACAGAACACTCACTTTGTGACCCTTAGCGGTGGAAACAACCAATACCGAAGTGAAACACAACATAGAGATGCAAAAAACCTTCGACCATTAAACCCAAGAAATCCATAGAATGGATTTAGTGACAGTGCGTGAAGATAGTTATCCACCCAAGATTTTAAACAAAAACACTCCAAATAAACCAGTAGTGGTAACAGAGAGCTACCACCAGGAAGATCAACAACCTCTATGGACTCAAAAATATTACAGGAAGAACAATCCACTCTTCATTCAAGAACCTAAATTTCACACAGTTGCAATGCTTAGGAAAAACAAAAACCCATACACCTACACTAGTAATCATTTCATAACCAAAGTAAACTCAAGAATGGCCAAAAAAAAGGACATACCTATTAATATAATTCCTTAAAACGAGAGTTGGCCAAGCGGTTCCTCCCTACTAAAATTTTGGAGCATAAACATAGTAGCAAGATCGAACAATAGTCCAACTAGGGTGGTGGGCAACGGGAAGAGTAAAGGTGACATGAAATAAATGCACGTCGCCTCCACCCACTTCTCATTAACTCAATAGTACATGCTAATAAATTCTCCATTAACACGATTAATCAAACATGTATCGAAAATATCACCATATTAAAAGCCAACATCGCGACTTATGTCATAACATAATTCAAATCCCATATATTTAAACCATACCATTTACTTTCCAAATGCGCCATCAACATTTCATACCATGTGCGTACTAACCATATAACCCAATCAAAATTTCATATCCATTTTCTTGCTAACTAGGGGTTAAATATAATCATCAAGTATTTTCATGCATGTAGTATAGTTTCTCATTTCCTTCAAATTATTCGCATGTGGTATTGCAGAACTAGGTCCTTTTTCCTTGCATTTGTTATAGTATTTTTATTTTCTCAAAATTGCCTTTCATATAATTTCACCAACATGTTTGTTGTGCAGGTGTGAGAAGAACGGATAGCAATGATATTAGTGAATAGAACAAGTTGTAGTAACATAAGGAGTCAATGATACATAAGCTCAAATCATAACCAATAATCAACAAGATCTTCATCAACCATGTAAGTTGTGTCACACATCATCATAACATCAAAAAAATGAATAGATTTGATCTTCAATAGTTCAAGGGAGTCCCACCTACTAGTATTATTTAGTTTTATAATAATAGGCTTTAGCAATACTTGGCAGGCGAAACTACATTGATGTTTTTTAATCGTCAACACACCCAARAATTTGGCATATGGTTATAACATATGTTATATATATATAAMTAATGTTATAACTAACACATGTTATATATACCCGTCAACGCTTCTACTAAGAACCTTCTGTAATGRGTGTGGTTACATGGCATGCAATGGATCAAGGGCTAAGGGTCTGGGCTTAGGTCCTCGACCCTTTAGCCACCTAAATGAAACTTTKCTTAACTTTATATATATAATATGTCATATAGATATCAAGGAACAATGTGTGSTATGTTGGTATGGAGGGCTATGTGAAGACCTTTGGTGGCTATGGAGGTCATGGGGTCTGTTAGCATTGAAAGTCACCCTCAGATTGAGGGAGGATAAGCCYAGTACCCATGAGAGTTTTTGGTGGATGTTGGTTTYATATGAGTGGAGGTCAATGGAAAAAACTCAATATATGAATGATGTTGAACACAGAACTGGACAAGAAATKCAAAGGGAAGTGAGGGCCACAACTAACTTCAGTCAGTGAATTGAGTTTAAGTGTCAACAGAGGGAAGACTTAGTAAKAAAGGTGGATAAGATTGCTATGGGCATCAGGCCTTCAAGCGGCKTGGAGAAGAAAATMTTAGACTCAATATCACTCTTAAGCTCAAGCTTYAGACACTRAAATATGACCAAATAACATAGTCACAAMAACACAATGATCAAACCTACATCACCATCAAGCTACAACAACTTGACTAGATCCTCCATGCMTGAGCCATTCAGTGTAAGAGGGGAAAAGATCACAAGGAAGCTGACTAAAACTAGTCATGATACCCCTGCAATCAAACCTACATTACAACAACGTAACAACCCTCGACTRGATCCTCCATGCCCCAGTGTTTTAGCTCAGTTTTTACAAAGAGATGAAAAGAGGTTGACTCCTATTAATCTGAAAGCCTCAAATCCRATACATAACTAGAGAAYAGTTKTGGCATCAAAACATTACAAAATARRGAGCTCTTCTCAACCAGTTGACGACCTTCACAAAATATTAAAACTATCTATTTATACTCARAACTGACCACAACCACCAGGGGCGYGCTTTGGCCACTGCATTCAAGGCTTGGCATCTGCATATTCTCCTTTCAGTCTRCACATGCATTCTTYTGTCAGACTCGAKCTTAGATCAGTATGTGATTTGCAGAAAAACCTTCCCACAGGGGTACCATGGGCTGACGGTTCAGTCCCCATGGCCAGGCCTTCCATGCCTTTCRTTTATGCATTGAGTYGAGGTTTCAACCATCRTCTCTACTTTCATTAATTTCCTTTTCTCGGGAAATAAATGAGATTAAATCCTCAGGGGGYGGACACATGGTKCTCTCGAATAGGAAACCATATAAAAATGCGATTGCGGGGCCACTCAAAAGTGGTTTGGGATTAGACTACTTTTGGGCCCACAATCCATCTCCTTTCTCCACGTAGCACATTCGCCATACCATGATTTCCATTAAGGGACCACTTAAGAAAATTATCGACCAAGCACGTTGTTTCCCTGCAATAGACTATGGCCATTGATCTGGTCATGATCTAAGATCTAGGCGCACCGGCTAGATTTAGAGCTACTACCAAATATATCCACCCACCAACTTCAGGATCTGCCAAAGCATGCTTTGGGATGGGGCACTACCTTTGGCGTTGAACAATAACACCTCCTAGAGGATGATCTAACGTGGAGGCCTGACACCACCATGATGATGTGTCATAGATAGAGAGGTGATAGGTGTCACTCGAAAATAGGCTAGAGGAATGTCTAAGAATTCTTAAAAAGAGTGCCACGTGTCAACGCTAGGTGGATTCCACACGTCTTGGCGCTATAAGGCTCGGGCGCTAGCTCCTTTTCCTTTGGATCATTTTTAAAYGTGACCTCRGGACATGACTTGGCRCTTATCCCATATGAATCTTTTGGATTTCGTGCTTCAGGAGTCTTCTCATCATTTGTTTCCARACTTCCCAATACCCAAGTCAGCGAAATCACCCTTCTCAAACCGATAGTCATATCTGTTTTGYGATCGRCGACTGCGATTGCTCCTTCGGGACTCCRAATCGGCCATMTCCATGCAATGGGCACCAATCTTTCCTTCTGGACCCGCCTTCCATATGACCTCAGGTCGTGACCCTGGGCCCAATCTCCGAGTGCTTCACGAATTCACGYTGCGGGAAACTTGTSTGTTGCTCCCTACAAACYTGTGACTCGCGAAACTGCGAATCCGTTGATCTATYGCCATGTGCCCTTCTGGATTGGATGGTCTAGATTTACTTCACAYTTCAYGCTTTGAGACCCTAGGAATTCGGTACTTTAGCAGCTTCGRCACTTAAATTGCACATCCCTCACTTCATCTTTCCYGAAATGACTTTCTCTGYAGCTCRGATCTGGCGCCATGCATCCTACTGGATCGAATGGTCTATGTTAATTTTGGGTTTTGGGAATTTGTACCTTTTATGAACAACTTTAACAAMATTTCGAACTCCCAATTCTCGCGATAATCTTCCACMGTTGAACTCTCCAAATAAAATCCACAACCTAGATTTAATCTTTTCCTGACCTTTGATCTCGGGCCTTTGCTCCAATGCTAATRTTTGAGMAACTTTCATATTTTGAACACCCGWGAACTGTCGATCTAAAATCCACATGGAATCCCAGCCATTRGGAGATGAACTCACCTGTTTTCCTGATTCGAGTCTGGAATGGGTCGCTTTGATTRYTGCAYCTTGAGCCTGCGGTTGTGGCCTGTATAAACAAAGACTTGGATGACTRGTTGGGGGGCTCAAAAAGACAAAGGACGAGTGACTGAKACAAAGAGGAAAGTGATCAACCTTAGAGAAAACAAAAAATCTTAGGGTTGAGACTTCTTAGGTAAGACAATAAGRAAAAACAGGTCAATCAAATGAAYGAGGGAAAACAGAGAAAAACTTACAAGATGAAAGGGAAAAAACCTAAGATTTGGTCTGYGAAAGGGAGAGAGACAGGGTAAAATTACATACTTAGGTAGAAACCACAAACCCATAAGACTCTAACAAGTTCATGTGATAACATTTGGCTCCATAGGGGATGGCATGCTCCCTGTGAGCTGCCAAGAATGYRCAGTTGCAGTGCCTTAGCATTGGGTTATGGGGCCTCTTATTGAAAATGAAAAACTAAAAATCAAAACAAAACAGGAGTGGTATTTAYAGTGCTGAAACGATGKTCACGGCTTAAAAAAAATATTTCTTCAAAAAATKCCCATTGATAGGGCCACCTAAAACCTCAAAATCCTCCAAATTCTACAACTTATAAGTGTTATTCGAAAATATCTCAGAAATTTGGAAAGGACCAATCCACAAGGCTTCAAATTTTSCATGTTTTCCTTTGTCTTGTTTGGGGGCATCCCACTTGAGCACCARATCCCTCAAMTGGAAATATTCCTTGCTTGCACTTTTTTCAAAAGCTCGTTTTATTTTTTGTTGATGGTCTTGTGTTTTATCAAGMAGATGCTCCYTGGTCTGTTGCACCTCTACCAGTTGCAGTRTCCTCCTGACAATGTCATCAGGTTCTCCTTGGTAGTCCTGGAGGAACTTYKCCAMAGGCAAAGAAAGTTGAGCARGGGAGATTTCCTCAATGTCATACACCAGCTGGAAAGGAGAAATGCCTAGTGATCTTTTTGTGGTAACTCTGTCAGCCCATAATGCAAACTTCAGCATTGAATCCCAGGATTTCTTGTTGTCTTCTAACAGCTTCTTGATGATATTTATGAGGATCTTGTTAGAAGACTTTGTTAAGCCATTTCCCTAAGGGTAGTAGGGAGTAGAATGGACTAGTGAAATCCCATACCACTCACAGAAATTAAATAATGGCTCAACCCTGAAAGAGGCAGCATTGTCTATAACGATCCTTCTTGGACAACCAAATTTGGATATGATGTCTTCAAGGAAATTTATTATTACCTTGTGAGAGGCACTCCTTGTGGAGATGGATTCTGTCCATTTGGTAAAATAATCAGTGGTAGTCAAAATCCACCTGTGTTGGCCACTTGAGGCTGGGTGTATTTCTCCAATGAAGTCAAGACCCCACTACTGAAAAGGTCCAGAAACTGTTACAGGGTTTAATGGAAAAGATCTGAGTTGTTGCTTTCCAGCAAAATTTTGACACTTGGTGTAGGCCCTCATCTTTGCGCAAAAATTAGTGAAAAGGTTGGGCCAGAAGTACCCAGCTATGAGGATCTTATAAGCTGTGGTCCTCCAAAAATGATGTCCCCCACATGAGCTATCATGAAAATCAATCATAGCCTTTTGGGATTCTTGTGGGTCTAGACACCTTAATAGAACTCCAAGAGGATCCTTCCAGTACAAAATTTTATCAATGATACAATACTTGAATCCTTTGAGTTTTAGAGCTCTCGCCTTGTTTTTGTCCAAACCATCAGGAGGCCTCAACTTGTGCAGGAAGTATAGGATGTATTTATACCAAGTGCATTCTGCTAAGTTGGGGCTGATATGAGAGTCTTCACCAACAATCTCAACTTGTTAACTTCCTGAGTCTACATTCATGATATTAACCCCCAATTCCTTGCAATTTGATTCATCCAGTAACCTGGATAAACCTTGCCCTTTCACCAATTTGGTGGGTTTGATTTCCACGTCAAACTCTAAAATTTTGGCAATCCACTTGCTCCTTTTCCCATATATATTAGGATGGATCAGTATCTCCTTTACTGAGGCTGAGGGGACATATGCAATGATCTTTGAGTGTAGAAGATAGATTCTGAAAGCCATGAGGGATTTCACCAAATCATAAGCCTGCTTCTCCATGATATCATATCTTGCTTCTGCATCCCTCAGTGCTCTGCTGAAAAAGGAAATAGGCTTCTCTAACCCCTCTGCATTTCTTTGTAACAAAACAACAGCCAGTGTATCAAATTAAGTGAAGGAAAAAATTAGAAATTACTTGGAATAGTCTGGGATGATGATCATAGGTGCTTCAATCAACGCCTTCTTGATTTGGTTGAAATAATCTCTGGACTCAGCAGTCCATTTCACTTCATTCCCCTTCATGAGCATTGTTGTAATGTATTTAACCAATTCAACAAAATTAGAAATGAACCTCCTTAGAAAGATGATTTTAACCAAGAAAGACTGAACCTCTTTCCTGGATCTGGGAAACGACAGGGACTGGATGGCTTCCACTCTGCTCGGATCAATCTTCACCCCTTCAACTGACACAATATGCCCCAACAAATTTCCCTCTTGCATGGCAAATAAAGACTTCTTGGGATTAAAGGAGAGACCAAACCTTCTGCACTTCAGAAAAACCTTCCTCAAATGATAATAATTCTCTTTATCAGATCTAGAGAATATTGTGATGTTATCTATATATATGACTACAAATCTATCATTTTCCCCAATGAAGGCAATGTCCATAGCTCATTGTAAGGTTTCTCCCACATTCCTCAATCTGAAGGGCATTTTAGCATACATGAATGTGTCCCAAGGAGTTGTGAAGTTTGTCTTCTCTCTATCTTCAGGAAAGATAGAGATCTTATTGTAACCAAAGAAACCATCGACCATAGACATCCTGGCCGACCCAGTCACTCTCTGCAAAATATGCTCCATTTTCGACAAGGGGTAGTTATCCTTTTTGGAGCTCCTGTTCAAATTTATGAAATCAACACACAACCTAATTTCCCCATTATTCTTCCTGACATGCACCAAATTAGCCACCCACTTTGAAAATCTCAAAGGGATGATGATCTGTGCATCCCGCAACTTCTTGACTTCTTTTTCCACAATCGGCAACAGCATGGGATTTATTTGTCTTAGCTTCTGCTTGAAAGGTTTGGAAACTTCTTTCAAAGGGATTTTGTGTTCAATGATGTTGGTGTCATATGTTCTCAAATCCTTGTATGACCAAGAAAATACATTAGCGAACTCCTTCAAGAGTCTGGCATACTCAGCTCTTTGTTCCTTTGATAAGCTACTAGACAATTTGACCCATTTAGGATCCTCCTCTGTTCCTAGATTGCATTAAGCCACATCATCATCTTCAATTGATCCTCCAATCTTTGAAGCAACATCATTTCTATCAAACAATATCTCCAAAAGGAAAAGCCCCTTTGGAATGTGGTTGCTAAGCAAATGAACAATATGATGGTTAGCAATCTTATTCATAAAGATATCAACCTCAGGGCTTTCTTCATAATCCTGATCCTGGTCAATATGCATATCAGAAAATTCATCCACAATCTCAAGGAATTTTTTTTATCTCGATATCATCCTCAAATACCTTAAAATGTTTGACGTTGTCAAGAATAGAGGGTTTGTATTTTATCTCCACCTCATATTTGAGTTTGGGGGGAAAAGGGACTTTAAAATTACTTGTTGAGACCGCCAAGGAATCTACCATGGAGTTATCCTCCCTTTGAACAAATGAAATATTAAAATACAAGAAGAAACTGTCAATCATATCCCATACCTCATTTCTATAGGCCATTAACCTCGGATGCTTAGTCTAATACAAATTTATGACTTGATGAACAATCAACTCAGCGTCTCCAAACTCTGCTAGATCCTCAATTTTCATGTCTTTGGCAGCTCTCAAACCCAAGACAAGAGCCTCATATTCTGCCACGTTATTTGTTGTTTCAAATTCCAACTTGCAAGATAGATATATGGTCTCTTGGGTGGGGGAAGTAAAAACTACTCCAGCACCAAGACTTTCCTTAGAAGAGGCTCCATCAAAAAACATTTTCCACACAGAGGTCTTGGGGGGAGGCTCTTTGCAAAAGGTAATGCGTTGCTTTCTAATTTCAATAGGAGGTTGAGGAACATCAGAGAGCTGCAAAATATTG
>JZKD02S1232903.1:53362-64038 GCA_000966675.3 Picea glauca
CATACATAAGAAGGTTATAACGATCAAATACGACACATACCATGATTCCTCGGACCAATTACCTCATGGAGCAAGAGTCCTCTCTGATGCAAAGTCGGGCCGGTAGTGATGGAAGTTGGTACTGCTGACAGGACGAAGCTGGCTGAGAAGAAGAAACATGGGCCCTCCAGGGCCATGCTCAAGTCGCTCCTGCTCTCGATACTCCATGTCTAGGACCATGTGGGCCTCGAGACATGATCTCCTAGTTACCCCTAGATATCGGGGATAACAAATACCCCAGTGGCAAGCATCCACTACCAATTAAGAGGTGGGATGTTGCTCACACTGTACAAACTCCCGGCCTGATTTAACGGCCCCCTTGAAGGTAGCACAACAGCCACTTCTTGTGAGGATCAGTGTTATCAGAACCAGACCAGTCATAGAACTGGTCAACACCAAAAATGTGAACTGGACCGGAATAGGGAAAAAGCCGGACCAAAAAACCAGTCAACCAAAAAATACATAAAATATTCAAATTTTGAAAAAAAAACATATATATTCATGTGCATCCATCTGAATCCAAACCATTATACACAAATATGCAAAGTTTCTCATGTATATAGCAAGTAAGGGTGCATATTGATATAACCAAAATAACACCGAGTGCAATCCATCTTTGGACCAAAATACATCAACAAAGAGACTCTAAATCATCTGGAATCTGAGCCCATGCTATGCATCCAAATGTTCTGAGATGTCTGACTGAGGGCTTTCCCCTGCTCCATTTCTCAAGAGGAGTCATGTCCTATACAGCTTTGGTCGAAATTGAGTTCAAAAGATAATTTGAGCAATAAACAACTTCTGCCCAAAAACTAGTGAGAAATTAAAAACTTATGCCTAAAGCAAACACCATGCCATTTCGACCAAGGTCCGATTATTCCTTTCGATAATGTCATTCTACTAAGGTGTGTAAGGTGTTGATTTTTACCAAAGATACCATTCTGTAACATGGATGAGTGTTGACTACAATGCTGAAGTAAGTCGAGCAACCAGGGTCCCGTGTACAAGTGTTGATTGTCATGCCAAAGTAGTCAGTGTCCCATGTGCAAGTACCAACTGCAATACTAAAGTAATCTAAGGAGCTCATCCATAAACCCGGGTCCCATGTCCAAGAGTTCATGCTGACTTCCCACTGAATATACCTGAGCTCAATACTTGGCTGAGAATTGTGCTCCAAATGCCTAACACAATCATGTGGATCCAAATATATAGATCTAACAGCATCCAAAACATTGTCCACATAAGTGCAAAACGTCGAATGTGGATCTGGAAGGCACACTACCACTAAAGAATAGGCAAGCTGAAAACTAGTAGTCATAATTGGCTCTTGATTTCTTGCAACAATGTTCTCTACATAAGGTGGAATAGAGTCATCAAATAAAAGCTAGACATAGTTATTTTCCCAGAAATTACAACTATAAATATACCATTCCGCACAAGCCTTCTCTAAATCATACCAACCATAACATATGTCACTTGTATACACATCTTCAATATCACTCCAAATTTCCATCCTTTGCATTGTTTCATAGGCTTCCTGTATTTTTTGTTTTCGGTGCTCCATTTGGGGTCACACTACACAAACTCCATCAGGGGTTGAAACTTTTCTACTTTGTGTAACCATTGTTTGATATGCTCTTCATAATCCATAGCCTCTTCAAGAAAAATTATCTGAGTGGCTTATTCTACTTAATTTGCATTTGCCACATAATCTACATATATCAATGGATACTCCTCAATGAAGGGGGCTAATATATCATTGTAAAATGCCATAAGCCACTGTTAGTATAAGAGATAGGGTATTGAGGGTGGAAATTTGTAAGGGTTGTAGTGCACTCAATATTGACCGGAAGTATATCATGTAATATACCAAATCAAAGCCCCAAAAATCCTCTTTCTAATGGTGTTGGTCTGGCAACAAACTGAGCACATTGTCAAAAGATATATGCTCTACAGTCCACGTGGCAGCCAAAGAAAAACCCTAAAATCATTGATTTTAAATCAGCAATATCTTCACTTCCCAAACTCCAAGTTGGATTAATTTTTTTTAAGTTGGGTGTATTTCCAAGAGGAACTCAAATCTATAGATTCTACTCATAAAGCTACAAGAATTGATCTGATTGTCACGGCTCTCTTTTTCCCTCTGAAAACATGCAAAATAGAAGAAAATTAATCTTCTTTTTTTGGCCCAAAAAAGAGCTCTAATACCAATTGTTATGATCCTTAACCCTTAAAATTGAATCACAAACAAGATATCATAAATGATCCACACTTTATTCATATAAAAAACCCTTAAGGTAGGACAACACCTTACAAGTTACAATTGATCCTTTTATGGAAGGAATCCACTCATGTTCACTTGCAAGGTTAGGCAATCTATCAATCTAAGCTTCAAATACAATAAACTCCATACATCTCATAAGGAGGACTCCATCCTTATTTATAACTAACAAGAGAACCCTAATCACAACAACCTCCTAACTACCTATTGGACCTTCTTTAATGAGACCACATTACACTTATTCAATACTAAGTAACATATTGGGCCTTATTTAATAATAACATTCATAGTGGACCTAGTCCACCTTACATTGAATGGCCTCCATTATTAATACTTTAATGGACCCTTCGGTGCCCCATTACACCCCTAGGGAAGATCCCAACAAAAGGGCCTTCCAATCTATCTTCGTATCTGAAACTAAAGTTAGCCATACCATTAATCCTGGAACACACTAACAAAACAGATCAGCAACCTACAACAACCTATCAATGCTCTACTTCACAAATCTCATGCATCTGTAATGTCCCTTTCCGAGTAGGAGCTCCAGAGAGGAGGGCTTAGTAGTCTAAACCCTAGAAGAAAAACTCGGCATCGACAAAAAATCAGCAAGGGTCCTGAAAACATCGCCTCGGAAAAAATCGGCGAAAAAATCAGAAAAAATTGAAAAACCTCAGCAAATATTAAAAAATACATAATTTATTCATTTTTTTCAAAATTTTAAACATTTTTCAATATATAAAGCAACAACAACATCATATAAACAGATAAGCAGATAAATATGGAGAAAGAACTGATATATATGATATAGTGGATGCCAAATAAAAACCGATACATCAAAGTCATTACTGAAAGTCTGAAACCAATACAAAATGAGATCAATGATCACATATATAAATGTATATGTCCCCAATCTAGCAACTAGCTATATGATATCAAATTATCAATGCCCTCTCCCCCGTTTATGGGAAACAATCAGGGGTTGTTTGCCAGGCCTTGAACTAGAGGCAAAAGGTCCTGGTCGGGCATCAATGCTGGATGGAGGACTAGCTACTCCAATATGTGTAGAAACTCGTGTTCCACTTTCAACTAGCTCATCAAGTGTAGAAAGTGGTGTGGATGAATTCACTACCCTGCCTTTGCACACCTCAAATATGCTTGATGGCCTCCACAAATCTCTTCCCTTGCTGCTCCACACAAAATGCAAAACACAATGAGCCAAATAAAAAACAAATCGGGCTTTTTATCCCACTACCTGGACAAACATGGCGATTTTTTCCAATTTTTTTCGATTTTTAGCGATTTTTTCAAAAAATCGGGGCAGCGAAGAAATCGTGATTTTGGCAATTTTTGCCCGATTAATCGACAATTTTTTCTACTAGGGTTTGTTGACCGTCTATTCAACTAGGGGGTCAACTCCATATACCATGAAGATATGCATCATCAGATGCAAATAAGTCGAAGACTTTTTGGTTCTACAGGGCATTTTTGCTCCAGCACACAGTTTTGTAAGCAGGATTTCCGCACCCCTGTGTGGGTTTATATTGTAATAGGTCTACATGGATCATGGTTAGGTCAGTTACCTTAGGATTTCTTCATTAGGAGAGTTCTTTTCACTGAGTGTTTTTTATCCTCGGGTAGTTAATTTGGCCTAACTAGCCTTATTAATCTCCCTTGAGTTTTTCACTCCCACTAGCAATAAATCCTCCAAAGTGGTGAAAGGCGTTCTAATGAAGTCATTCTTGGGTAGCTAGTRTTTAGAAACGATGTAAATGACCATGTAAGACAGCACGCAAAGTTTCGTGATTTTTAGTCGAGTCTAGATAGGTTTTTTTTAATTAATTAATTTTTCCTAAGGTTGGGAATTAAATTAATTAATTATAATGAAATAATGTAAAACTTAGGTCCCTGGGTTTTGATAGGGGTATTTGTACTCAAAAGAAAGTTAATAAGACCCCCTACACCCTTGGACCAAGTTTCAGCTCAATCGGACAAGTTTTGTTAGGGTTTTGTCCACTTAGGAGCCTCAATCAGATAAAAGCAATTTTAATTGCTAACCCGGGACATGGGAAAATGTCAAATTTTGTAATTAATGACCAAATAAGGTAAAGTAAAGTGACAATTGATGAGAGGGACCCCACCTAACCTACCCACACCCTTCCTAACCTTTACACCCCTTTACCCACTTTATTTAATTAAATCCCCCTTGGGATTTGCGCCCCCATTTGGGGAACACGTCCCCCTTTCATGTAATTGATTGGTTACTCACAAAAGGTGAGTCGTGGGTCCCTCATTGATGAGGTGCGCCCTTCCTAGCTTATCCACATCACATGGGAGTGTGTCCCTCACACTTTCCCACACTCCTCAAAATCATGCCTTTCCCTTGAAGACTCACGTTTTTCCTCTTTGAAAAGTGGAAACATCAAGCATTAATTTGGAATTTACTTGGAAGGAAAGCATGGATCTCCTCCTCAACCAATGTGCCCTCTCTTGCCTTGCTTTCTCACTCTCCAACTCACTCACATTCCATTTCCTTTCAACCTAAAATCTCACGCCCTCATTGGTTCGTTTTCCTCATTGAGTTGTCTTTCCCTTTGGATTTGTGACAAGTGTTGAAGATCCATGAGGGGTCTCCTTAGCCTCTCATGTTATTTAAGAGACCTCTCACTCCCTCATTATTCACCATTCTTCACAGTATTGTTATGCTACCAAATTCTCTCCATCTCCCTCTCTCTCTCTCTCATTATTGTCATCTTGCTTCACTGGTTTTCTTCTTGAAGATCTTGGAGCAACTTTGTTGCTACAACCTCTTCCCATTGGATAATAAAGGAATAGCTTTGGAGGACTCGAGGATTTCAAGATTTGTCTAGATGCTCCATTTGTTCATGAGGTGATATTGCTCTTTGTTTTGAATATTATTGTGTTATTAAATAGATTGTTGGGTAAATTAGTTTACTTGGCTAAGCTTAGTAATTGTATAATTGTTAGCTTATATGTTTTGCATTCACTAATAATAGAAACTAGGTTGTGTTACTAATGCATGCAATCATTATCTATTTCATCTCACATTTTATTTGAAGCTTGCAGGTCATTTCAAAGAGAGTTATTGGGATAGATCCAAGCATGGATCTACTCTTATCTCTCACTAAAACTTCAAAGTTTTCTGATTATCTCTATGCTTCTATCATTTTCAATTTTTGGTATCTAACTTGCTTAGATAGGTCAATTTAATCAATATAAATTCTGGTTTTTATGTGTGTGAAGTTTCTGACAAAAAACAGAAATTTCATAACTCTTTTTGAGTGTGTTGCAGCATAAATCAGCAAGCAATAGCTTGCTGATTTTTGCAGGTTCTCACCAAGCTAAGGGTACATGCTGCCCAAAATTCAAGCACAACACACATCCGAATACCTCCTTTCAAAAGTGGTAACCTATCTCTTCTTCTTCTTCAGTCCAAAACACTATACGCAAGCCCAAAGGAGTGTGCCCAAGTGGCTTGCCTTCTTCATTTCAATTTTGCTTTGCAAGTCGTAGATTAGTTTTCTTTTCGATTTCTTGCATAGCTTAACTAGTTTAGTTGATGATATCTACATGCATGCGTAAAATATAAAATAATCTAGAGTAGATCTCACACCTAAATGCTAGTTTAGAGCCCGTGGAGGCTTAATTAATTCTTTACTTTCTGTTGCATGCAAGTCTTTAATTTCTTAAGTCTTTATCTTACACATATGCATGCACATGCCGGTTACATAATCTCTTAAGTAATCGTCTTTCATTTTCCGCAAGTTATTTCCATTTGCTTTATGTTCACATGCAATAATCTCACTAAAGCAATCAACTTGCAATCTCGTCATTTAAAGGCTTCAGCCTTCATAACTTTCAGTTTTCAGTTTCACAAGCATTTTCAGTTCTTAACATTTACATGCAATAACTTCATAACTGAAGGAATTAATTTGCAATTTCATTGTTTAAGAGTTCACACTCATATCTTTCAGTTTCAGTACTTTGGCACCTTTTGAGCAAGCTACAAGCACTCCTCATAGTTTAATAATTAATTCATTAGACTTAATAGGACACCATTACTAACCATCTTCGCCATTTAAAACGGGGTCAGAGGAAGGCAACAGAAAGTGCTAGGTCGGGGACGGTCTCACGACGTGCGGCATCTTTTCCAAGAGTACTTTGATCTTAGGACTGACCTATGAAGCTAGGGTGGGCCTCGTTGCCTAACTTCTTGAGCATCCAGTAGTCACTTGGTAATTGGGGGAGGAAAGTTTTGGGTTGACACCTAGATAGGGTTAAAATAAATCTCACTTAATCACTTAACTCAATCTTTGGTCTACAACATTGGCGATTTACATTTCATACTTGCAAGCATTCGGATCTTGTCTTTATATTTACATGCAAGTTTTTTATGTGTTGTAGAATAATCATCTAAGTGGTTACATCTTTTCATCGGGAGTACTTTACTTTTAAAACTTTCATCTATATCCTGTGTTCCTGTATCTGTGGTGTGATCCTTCAAGAAGTGCGCATCCACCTCGAGGCATTCTCTTGACTGGGTCTTGAGTGACTTGCATATTTTGTCATTGATAAGCAGTCCAACAGAGTTCTATCTGTTGCGAGCATGCTTGGCTTGATGTGTTGATGTGTGTATCATCTTGAGTATCTTCTTTTCCTGCACATTTCAAGCACTTGTTAGTATATTGTATTTCTTGTATCTATCTTAAGTTTAAATCTGTATATCTTAGACATTCTTTCTGTGTATCTTCTATCTAGTTTAGTTCAGCTTTGTATACATCACATATTCTTTTGTATCTAGCTTATCTATCTTGTTGTAACATTTGTATTCTTGTAATTATCTTGTAACGAATCTCCCCTTAACTTAGTTGATCCCTTGCCCAATCTTAGGCACTAGTCTTAGTTGTCCTAGGAAAAGGCCTGACTGTTCATGCTTTATTGTTGCATCTTGCATTTGTTGCTTGACATCATAGGCTAGATTCCCCCTGACCATTTAACCAATTGAAACCAATTCCTAGAACTTTAAACTCTAAATCTCATCTAGTAACTAGGGTCTACCCTCCTTAGCTTCCTTAGGAGTTAGCCTAGACAGAAGAGGTTCAAATCAAAGTGACAGCGTGGACTTTGAACCTAGGCATTGTGCCTCCGAGGACACACTAAATGAGCAGGACTTAGCTCACATTTGCAAGTGTGTATAAGGACGGTAACAGGGTCTAAACATCCCCGTTAGACTATAGCCAGGGAGAAACAGGGGAAACAGGGTCATTTGATGTCATTTCACTAGGGAATGTTATATTTCGAAAGTGACATTAAGTGAAAAGTGGGAAAAAAACATCTTTTAAGTGATTTGAGCCAAAAATAAAGGGGTGCCTAAGTAAAGGAGCTAAATTTAGAGGTCAACGATGAATTAGGGTTTTGGAAAGGTATATGAGGAGAAAAGAGACGTAATTCCTCATTATGCAGTTTATGATTTGACATTTGAGCTCCAAGGAGAAAACACAGGTTCAGGGGAATCAGTGGAGATTGTGGATTCCAAGAGGAAGACACCAGTGGGTTGATTTCGGTGTTGACAGACACACCCTAGTCACCAGAAAGATCACTTAGGTCTTTCATCGGTTTGCAGCAGCAGATTTGCAGTTCCAGACAGCTAGGGTGCACTTCTACAGGGAGAGGGTGTGAGAGCTAAGAGACTCTGAGGATTGGCTTGTCCCGACTAGGGAGAATCCAGAGATTTCCTTCCGACCCAGTTGAGGGGAAGGCAGGGCGCATCTTTTGAGAGGTTACTCATCAGATTCCGACAGAGAAATCCTCTAGGGCGCAGCAGTTAGCCAGTGAAGGTGCAACACTTGGGAGGCACATTCAGGATTCCAGAGAGATCATCGAACCATATCCGGGGAAACCCTTCCAACCCATTACAGAAGAGGCCAGGGCACTTAGTTTGAAACAGATACAACAAGATTTCGACGATGGAATCACCAGAGCGCATCAGTTGAGCTCAGGAGGGGTGCAACCCCCTAGGGGATCCCATCTGGGGTTCACACAGATCAACAAAGGGTCGATCTGTAGGCAGACAGTTACCGAGAGGGTGTTTGAGGGAAGGGTGCACAGTTTGAGACAGTTTACAGGGTCCTCTGAGCAGTTTAGCCACCAGGGCGAACATTCCAGTCTTGTAGCAGTTGTCGTGTGAGTTGTCAGGTGCATGCAGCAGTTTCCGGCAGTTCTTCTCACCCATTGATCCGGCATTCTTCTTTATCCGGGTATTTTTGATTTAGCATTGTTGTTTGTATTCCAGCTAAGATCCATTTAGTCTTGATCTAGCTGAGAGATTTATTTTATTTCCCCGCATGCGATATTTTACCTTCAGTCATATTTCATAATATACTTGGTCGCAGTTGTTATGTATTTTATATCTATTGCATGTTTGATTATATACTGTTAAACACAAGAAACACATTCAGAACCATTAAAACACAAAGCAAAACCTTTAACCGCATCCAGAATCCCAAGGAGTATTAGTTTCTGCAGCTAGTAGTCGGTAGTTGAGGCATATATATTATATTATGATCTATGGATTTAGGGATATTACAGCATCCCACCCTTGAAACCTTCTGACAACTCCCTATCCTAGGTAGAAGCTATACTATCCAGAGTACATACTACATACATAGATTCATAGAAGGTTTCATAAATTCATAGTGTTTAAACTCGACCCAGTTGTTATCACTCCCCAAATTGGCCGAGCAAAGAGCAAGCCGAGTCAAACCGGCCTTCAACTCGGCTTGGTGACCAGTTTGGTACCGAACCGGCTGAGACGAAGAACGACTCGGCCAATTCGGTACCAAACCAATCAAACCGGTTGAGTCCATGCATGCTCGGCCAGTTCGATTCCAAAGTCCCAGCCCATCCATTTGTGGTTTGAAATCTTTAAAATAATTTTTTTCATTAAAATTTAATGATTTAATGTATTTTTTAGTGAACTGAGTCATTGAAATCAAATCGGTCTTGTTATCCCCAACTCGTAGGGATAAACTAAGGAAATGATGTCTCGAGGCCCTCAGGTTGCATACATGGAGTACCGAGAGACAGCTTGACCAACAATGTCTACTTGCACACATAGAGACCCACACCTCACCACCACAGCTCCAAGTTCATCACGATGGTATCCACCACATCAGTGAGCCGATTGGGTCTTGCTCCATGAGGTACAAGTCATGTATTATGGTGAGTGTCATTTCAATATTTGAGGCATTTGAGTTTGTTGCATCTATTACTGCTTTTGATTCTGTAATGTTTGCTTGGACATTATGCTCTTTGCCATTTGTCACTTTGGTGGTTGACATTGCGCCCTAGTAAGTAGGTCACCCTTAGGGATAAGTCTACTACTAAGAGGTCCTTTTGACGAGTCACCGTGCCATTCCTGACCATACTTGTCACTTTCCACACTTCATCCCCTCACCTCCTTACCTTTTGAGATTTTCGAGTGTACTGACCCAAGAAGGGGTTGTCCCTCATTTCATGGGAAGAAGGGGTTGAAGGCCCAGAGGCTTGTAGCTGGCAAAAGATAAAAGCCAATCATTAACCTTCTAGATGCTCGCCCAGGGATCCCGAGGACAATGAATTGTCTCTTATAACAAAATGTCAACCAAGGTGGAGCATGTGTGGGCACTGTTTTTATTGCTTAAGTAGAAGCCCTATGCATGTTTTCAACTTGGGGAAGCATGATGTGACCAGGGTAGAGTCAAGGTGGGCACAGGTTGAAGCCCCACCTTAGCTTCAACCTGGAAACATCCTAAAAGAATAAGAGGCAATGAATGGGCTTGGAAAAAGGTTGTGTTATCCCCCACTTTCAGAGATAACTAGGAGATTATGTCTCAAGGCCCACAGGTCCTAGACATGGAATACCGAGAGCCATATCGACTTGAGCATGGCCCTTGAGGGCACATCTTTTCTCCCTTTCAACGCCTCCACTTTGTCAGCAGCAGCAGCAGCATCCATCACCTTCAACTTGGTCCTGCATCAGAGACGGTTCTTGCTCCATGAGGTAATGAGTCCGGGTATCATGGTATGTGTCACTCTGATCCTCAAAACCTTTGAATATGTGCATTTGATTCCTTTGTTTCTAGCGGGTGTTTGGATCTTATGCTTGTCCACTTGACCATGTATGGGGGTAATGACAGGATGCCCTAGCAAGCTTATGTCCATAGGTTTTGAGTTGCCATTGGAGGGATTTCTGAAAAGCCATCGTTAGTTCTCGTCATACATACCACTTTCCATCTTATTTCCCGCTCACCCATCCCATTACACTGGTCTGGGCATAGGGTTGGCCAATCATTTAGGG
>JZKD02S1232903.1:79913-133937 GCA_000966675.3 Picea glauca
AATATTTGAAATGTACACTTTTTCTTTTAAAGTGTCTCCACTTTTTTTTTTTTATTATTATTAATGTATTTCCTTTTTTATTTATTTTTATACTTTTTACCTCCTTTTTTATTTCCTTTTTATTCTATTATAAAAAGTAAGTTATCTCCTTTCTTAATATATGCATCTCTTTTACTTTATAAAAGGTAGGTGATATTCACTTAGTCACCCCTTTTTCGTTTCTTATATTAATCTTTGATATGGATTTTTTATAATGCCTCATTTTAAAGAGTCACGTCTTTTATCACTTGACTGAAATGCTTTGACTATGAAAATACTTATACGGATGGTACCACCTAATTATTTTAAAATTATGACCGTATAGAAGGAGGATGAGGTGGTACAGAATGTGCAGCCTTCAATTATTATTTTTTTAATCAATTATCCAGACCAACAGAGGTACGGGCTCGATTGATTTCTTAACTAATGATAGTACGGATGACTGTACGGATTGTGGAATGTACGACAGTTTGATTATTGCTGCTGATTTTTATTTTTATTTTCTTTTGATTTTAATACTTACTTGATTGGCAGCGGACTGGTTTTTTACTGGATATTTTTTTACAGTTGTACGTAGAATGGTTGCTCTTTTTAGTATGTTAATGATAAGGTGTGAATGTCAACTAATGATATCCGAATGATAGCGTAGTTCGAAACCCTTGATCAGATTCTAGCAGCGATTATCCTCACAGGCACTGTCACAATACACAGGAAATGTATTTTTTTGTTTTTATTATTTGTAGACAGAGATGAGCTTTATCAGCAAAAATTCGAAATGTTAAATGACCAAAGGCCTGATGTGGTCTAGTACGATGTCTGGCTGTATGGAAGACAATTTTCTGCCATTAATAAAACTTGCACAACCTTAATTAATTCCTTGAACTGACTGTAATTCCGTACAATAATGTAGTCTTCTGATCTTCAAATTTGTAGCCAGGTAATTTTCTTCACTGAAATTCTGAACTATAAATGGTGTCGCTCATGTAACCTTTTTTTTTTATTTCGTTATCTTCAGATTTTGTATGTAGTCGAGTAATTTTTTTTCAACATAAATTTGAATTTATATGGCCAAAAGCCTAATTTTGGTCAAAGACCTAGAGTGTAGAGAACTCTAAAAATTTACGTGGCCAATGGCAAGGATCAGAAAACAACTCTGATACCAAATGAGACGAATAAAGTTCGCTCACACAAGAATAATCCATAATACTTGGAATATAACAAAGTAATCCATGTAGGACTGTAAATAATATATGAATAGATAAGATAGGATGAGATAGATATTTACAAATGAGAATGAGGGCTCGTTAATATACCCACGCATGGGTGCCCTTAACCAATAGTCATATCCTTTGAGACATGACCTTTCATTATTAATAATTGTTATTATTTATTAATTAATTATTATGTTATGAATATCTATTTAAGTATATTTATGTTCATAACATCGGTGGAAGAAACGAGTGTTTTATCTCCACTAGCAAGCCATAACGCTCTACTCTTCAAACGCCATATATCTTCTTCCTCTCGGAGGATTTTATTGCGGGCTTCCTCTAAATGATTCAATTTAGAATCAAAGTCGACAAGTTGGGCGTCCTGTGCCTTCAGCCGGTCTAGTTCCTCTAGTTGACATTCTATTCTACATAACTCTGTTTTTTCCATGGGCTTTTTTTCTTTTAACCAGATTATAACATTTGCTTTTAATTGATTAAGTTTCCTCTCCAGATTTCCCTGAGTGTCCCCTGGAATCGTGAGAGAGGTGTCAGACCATACCGATCTTACAATCTGATCAAAAGAATCCTCCCTCAACTAGTCAAGATTAAACTTAAATGGTTATTTTGCCCCAGGTCTTCCTTCTCCTAATTATAGGTAGATAGGGGCATGATCAGAGAGAAAAGGAAGGTCTACCCAGGCCCGAATTCTATAATTAGGTGAAATCAAACCTTCAGCCACCAAAAACCTGTCAAGTCTCTTTGCAATGCTAGTTGAACCTGATCTCCCATTTCGCCAAGTAGGCAACACCTCTGCCGGCTCCAAGTCCACTAAAGTATTTTTGAAAAATAGTTGCTTGAAAAAATCCAAGAGTGGATCTGCCTTTACCCTTTCTCCCCAAATCTCCTTGGTGCTAGTCGTTAGGTTCAAGTCTCTCGCTATGATGAGGTTCTTTACCACCAGAAGGCCTAAGAGATCTAGTCTCTCCCAGAAGGATCTTCGATCAACGCACAGTCGATAGGTATTGAGCAAGGTCAACTTAGTCTTCAGTTCTAAGCAAGAACCCGTGAGTAAAATCCCTCCTAGACTTAGCACTGGTATTAAATAAAAAAAGGTAGGATCCCAAGAGGCCAGGAGTCCTCCTGAGTTTTCTACAGAGCTTGCCGCACAGACCATCCAATCAGGTTGTAGAGAGTATAGAAAAGTTGTAGTTGTTGCCACATCCACAAGTGTTTCTTGGAGAAAAATAATAGATGGATGAGTTGTCGCATGGAGGCAAGTTTCGGGGGTCCTCCTACCCCTCTAGTATTGAGAGATAGTAGGATCATGACTTGGCTCGGGTAAGGGATTTTAATCCTCTAAGCACCCCTAGATCAATAACAATAGCTTGTGAATCCAAACTCGAAGCCTCTGAAACTACCTTTTTATGCGCACTGCGGGTTTTAAGTGGCGAAAGCTCCAAGCCTAAACCTCTGGACCATGAAGGATCAGTCTCAGTTGTCTTCCTCTCTCCCGAAGAAGAAGGAAAGTCGCCAAGGTGGTTAATAGGTTGAATAAGAGTCTTGCCTAGGTAAGTGGGGATGGGAAGGGAGTCAAAGGGAGTGGTGGATGCTGGAGTGAATGAAGATAGCAGGTTGTCCAAGCCCTGTGCAAAAAGAAGCGACTCAGAATATCTTGGAAGTGTGGTGGGGTCTTTCTCTTTGCCAGGTGTTGGGGAAGCCGGGTTATCCGATACCCGAGAAGTGGTAGAGGTGCTTAGGGGGACAGGGTTGGGTGATGAAAGGGGGGAGTGTGAGGAGGAGTCAAACTCCAAAGGTCTAGACCCAAGAAGCTCAGGCTGTAGAATAGAAGAATCCAATGAGTTTATAGAAATCCTTTCCCAGGCAGAGAGAGTGTTGTAAAGCGAGGGACAAACAAATTTAATCTTACCTACAAGCGAGTCATCTGGTGGTATGGTGCTTGTATCCCAACCACCTCTCCCATCGAGTCTTTCTATGTATCATAGCCATCAAAATCGATCTCCTCTGATGGGTCCATCTCTGTCACAGTAGGAGGGAACTTTGAGCAATCACTTCTTAGATGCCCTATTCTGTGACAATACGAGCACCGAAAAGGGATTCCCAGGTAGTCTAGGTGCTGAGCTATTAGATGGCCCCTCCATTCTATCTCCAAAAACTTCGGCAGCCCAGCATGGATGTCTATTTTCACTAAGACGTTAGCCATTCTTCTATCTGAAGCAGCAAGAGAGTGAGTATCCACCCTTAGGAAATGCCCTAAAGAAGTTCCAATGAGTTCAAGTGCTTTTTGATTCCAAAGTTGCAGAGGGAGTCCTGGTAGAAGGACCCAGATATGTCTGTAGTTGAAGCATTTCGTAGATGGATTGAAGTCGATCCTCCATCTCTTGAGCATTAGGCTCCCTCCCCCATATGCCCAAAACTTATCCAGGATGTGAACAGAGTCCTCAGGGTTCTTAAAAATGAAGCCTAGCCACCCCTTTTGGAGTATGTGGACCTTTGGGAGATATTCTAGAACATGTTTCCAAGTGGTTGTTATCCAATCCTCCATAATTTGCTTACATTTATCCTTGTAAGATAGCCTCCCAACAAGGGCATAGAGAGCCAGATTGCAGGCTTCAGAGAGTCCTACGTCCATCCTAAGCATGAGTCTGGGATGTTTTTGTTTTGGCTTCCAAGCCCTGTGTGTCTTCTTAGTAATGAATATTTTATGTAAGGTAGAAGGTCCGCCAAGTTGACTGCCCACCGGTTGGAATTTCCCACTTAAATTCCTACTCCTCTGTCTAGGAGACAAAGGAACTCCCTCAAGTACAGACTGTGGTTTAGTTCCTCCAGTAACATAGTATAAAGGCTGATAGTTCTGAGGTGGAGTGGGAGGAATAAGGGGAAGAGAGTCGGTAGCAGGTTTCTTGGGATCAACAAAAAGGTGTGTTCTCTGGTAGTGGGTGCTAACAAGCTCATCAATCGAAGCTAAGACATCCGGTTGCTCCCATGGGTCCCCCCCCGTCAGTGGGATCCGAGCCCATAGTCTCGATAACGGTATCTTCTAAGTCCACTAGAGGAGAAGGACTCCTTCTAGTAAGTAGACAGTTAGAGGCTATAGAAACTAACAAAAAGAGAAGGACCAAGGAGAAAACTAAAGGCCACCTGCTCCATGAAAAGTGGGCCCAAAACAAAGGTTCAGTGGCTGAGAGAAGCAAGGAATCCAAGAATAAAGGCTAGGGCGACTCTTAGTTATCCTAACACAACTACAGACAAGTAAAACAACAACAGAGAGAAAATAAAAAATAAAAAAACAAAACTCTCTACAATTACCGAAGCTGCGTACTCCTTAAAACTAAGATGGTGGATACCTTATGTAATAGCCAGATTCCAGGGGTGAACCAGTTCCACCAATGCACCTCCTCCATAACTACGAGAACCTTAAAAAGGGCGAGAAAGTCTACAACTAACAGTGCTATGGTTGAGAACAATCTACAACTAAAAGAGCAGCAAACTCCTTAAAACTAGAAGTTGATGGAAGGTTGGAGTTGACACCAGATTTCCAGACGTGAAACCAGTTCATCCATGGCCGCCAGTCCAGTTTCCATTTCACATACCTTCCAACATAGAAAGTGTCTGTCACAAGATTAAAAAGCTTAACAAGCTTGAATTCTTAACAATAACTTGTCTTTACCCATAGAGACTTTCCACATAAAGTGGGTGGTCTTCATTTGGTGGGCGTTTTTTCATGATCAAGAAAAATATTTTACACAATTTTACGTGATAAATGATTAGTTCTTTTTGGCATTATTGATAATGTATAATTGATCTTTACTAGGTTGACATTTCTTGAAATGGTTATTTTTGTTTATCATATTTATTTATAATATTTTATGGAGTAACGTATTTAAAAATATCTTGTTCATGATTTTTTTTTCTTATAATATGTTAATTAAATAATGAAGGAAATTCTAACATATATAATTTATTTATTTATGCAGTGTGTAGAGTGAGGCATCACGATCCTCCAATGAGGAAGGCTCAAGATTTAGTGCTTGGAAGGGAAGTTGAGAAAACTAGTCTAAGGAGAGAAGGTGAAATAATTCACTAGGTTAATTAAATTGAAAAAGTTAAATTATGTTACCCTAGGATTGTAGGTTACTTTAATGCATGTCAAGTTCTCTTAAGCCTTTTTGTCAATATTCTCAAAAGTAAAGAGAGCTAAATTAGGGTTTATTCTCCTTTAGACCTTTGGTGTGTTCATGTACTTGCAATAGAGTGAAGAGCGTTGAAAATGCGAATGTGAGAAAGAAAGATATATTTGGCCTAGTTAAGCATGTTTTTCAACCCAATGAAATGGGTAAGTATTAGATCGAATATCCCTTTCATAATGGTCAACATGCAAGAGAGAGGGTGATCCCGAGATGTATTGAACACCCTAGATAAGCCAAAGTTCCTAACTAGGCTTTGAAAGTAAAAGAAAGCAAAAGGAAAGCTACTTTGATTATGGCGAGGGACAAGCAACTAGCAGAGAAAAGAGAGATGAGAATCTATTTAATGTATCTAAGGATGCCACAAAACCCCCTACAAAATAGTTTTGCAAATTTGTCTCCAAGTATGTATGGCAAATAAATAACACATGAAACAATCACACACATGGACGATCTAACTATGGAATGCAAGTATGATACTCTTGGTGCCCACAATTAGAAGGTATCTTCCTCATGCACAAGTTGAGTTGGAACCTCCCTTCAGGTGGTGATGTTGGAAGATTGATGTAACACACCCTACCCCTAAGTACCCTTTCTAGGGATGGGTCATCAAAATTTTGCTTACTCTAATCATATCGAATCCCCTACCTGAGGTTTTCATCCTCTTCTACTCGCCCGTACCTTTCTAACAACTACTACCAGGCTCTAATCTGACCTCTGGTTTGCAAGTCATAGCCTCCCGAAGTTCTTCGGGCGTTATTAGTTTAGGGCCACATGGTTCTACCTCATTCGTACCATCCCTGAGTTTCTACATCCACGGGGGAGGTCCGTCCACCATTCCATCCAAAGGCGGTACTGGGTCTTGATTTAACACATAAGCTCTAGGGGGTTTCGACGTTCGACACTGATCACCCCTTTTCTATTCTACACGCATGTCCTCCGGAGTCTCGAATTCCCGAACTCCCGGAGGAACCTGAAATCTCACCACGTGGCTCCGACCTTCAGGCCTTCCGGCTTATCCTCGATACTGCACCCCAAACCTCCAAAGTCCCGAAGTCTCGGACTCCCAAAGGGTCCACCCTCGCACATGGTGACGTACTAGATGTGGAGGTAAGGACAGGTGGGTCCCAAGTACTCCACCCGCCAAATGGACCAAGTAAGAAGGTGCCAGGGGTGACACACGGTAAGGTAGAGATGACACATGGCTCCTATAGTGGTGACACATGTCGCGTTTTAATGGTCCTATAGGGTCTGCCAGTCGTACGAATCCAGGTGACACGTCAATCGTGGGTCCACATCACCATGGATGATGTCACTGTGCCACATCACTCCGGACTAATGGCCTTCCAAGCCCTTCGATCTCATGATCAAGGTGTGTCCACGTATACCCCTAGATCTACGGCCTCTGTTACTTCTTAACTTCGACGTTCAGGGGATCCGTGGTGTGACTTCCTCCTTGCTGTTGGAGTGGCCAGTGTCAGGTTGACCATGGTGTATATCTAATGGTCGAGGGAGATATCGAAGGGTTCCTATATCTACGGTCCTTGTCAGTTCGCAGCTCCGGCCTTCAGAGGTTTTGACATGATGGTCTCCCCGTTCTCTCGAAGCAAGACTTTGTTGAAGTACCATACACGGGCCTCTCTATTGGATTATCAGACGGTTAAGAGGGGTTCTTAACGAACTCCCCAGATCCACGACTCTCATCACTTCGTAACTTTGGAGTTCGGGGAGTTTGGTGCTCGAAGTAGGCCTTTGTTGACGTTACCTCGGCGTAGATCCGACGACCAAGGGGACTCCCGAATACCCTCGTATCTGTGGCTTGCATTACCTCGTGATTGATGAACGAATCAAGGTTTAATGGTGGGGTGGGTCTATCTGCCATAGTTAGGGAGACCTCCAGGCACCAGTCAACCTCATGATTAACCGTAACAATGAGTTGTCTTCTGTCGATTTACAAATGGTAAGGTCGAAACACTCTAGAGCTCCGAACTCCCGGAGTTTCGAAGCCATAAAGGCTTAACTCCTTTCGGTCCTAGCGTAGGGTTCCCATACCTTAATCACATGGGTCCAGTGAAAAATCTTGTGGGCCACGCATTAATATCTTAGTCGTGAATTGGTTAAGGGAAAGGGCATGAGCCCTTGTTCACACGAGTGAAAGGTCTAAAGGAGGCACCCTCCTTTCATAAGGTTTGAACTTAGTATTCCCATGATATTCTAGAGGTTGACAGGACTTGAGAATCCCAACAAATCCTTCCCTGACACTCTTGCAGACTTACATCCCATAGCTCTCTAGTTGCTAAGTTGGGGGAAACAGAAGACCATTCAAAAACATAGGTTCACAGAGAGACAATACATATTTCTACCTTAATCATTCAGCACATAACTCAGTCATAAACATATAAATATATTCAATCATCATTTTCATTTCAATACATAGATTATGAAAATACTTATCAGAAAACCAAAATTTGTGAAGTGACTGCTGAAAGGGGTGTCTGTTTCCACCCAACCATAGGCACAACCACTCTTGAACAGATTTATCGTTGGCCACCCCCGAGCTAGACCACGATTCTCAGAGAGAGACTCTTTCTTCTTGTTTAGTGACAATCAGGAAGAAAGGTTACTCTCCTCCTCCCATGGGATCTTGGCAACTGATTTTCTCTGTACCAAGCAAGGAGGTCTACATGAGTACTTCCACAGTCACTCATCAACGTCGTTTATTAGCTTGTAACAAAAACCTTGCCAGCATCTTCTTCGCCCAGAACGATCTTATTTCTCAGTTCTTCCTCGAACCAGAGGGGGAAACATGGGTATTACAATCCCCTCCCCCTTAGAGGAACATCGTCCTCGATGTTCTATCTGCCAATATGCTATGTATGTACAAAAGTAAACAAAAATGGGTATGCATGTTTCATGGCATCCTCCATTTCCCATGTAGCCTCATCTAGACCAAAGTGTTTCCACTGCACCTTGACCTATGCAATGGTTATGTTCGTGAGTGGGTTTCCTTCCTGTCTATTATGCATTGAGGTTCTAGTAGGAATTCTCCCTTTGGTTCCACATGAATCACAAACCAATCAATTATATGATTAGAATCATGTACATATTTCTTCAATAATGAAACATGGAAAACATTACGTTCCTTCACTGTGGGAGGAAGTTCAAATCTATATGCTACAGATCCCACTCTATCCAAGACTTCAAAGGGTCCACAATATTGAGGTGCTAACGTGGCACAAGCTCTCATTCTTAAGGATTTTTTCATGGTTCTAACTTGGAGATACACATGATCCCTTGTTTTGAACTCTATAGGAATCCTTTTTTTGTCTACATAGCTTTTTTGTCTATTCTGAGCCACTTTCAGATTCTGTTTTATCTGAATTACTTGATGTTCCATTTCTTTTAGCATATTTGGCCCAATTGTGATTATGTCTACTGGGTTATCCCAACTGATTGGAATCTTGCACTGTCTACCATAGAGGGCCTCAAAACGACTCATCTTCAATGACTCTTGATAGCCATTGTTGTAGGCAAATTCTACCAGTGGTAGGTAGTCTTCCCAGTTCTCAGGCTAATGCATTACATGCATCCTTAACATGTCCTCTAACACTTGGTTTAATCTCTTTGTATGTCCATTAGTTTGAGAGTGATAGGTTGTACTAAATAACAATTTAGTTTCAAAACCAACAAATAGAGATTTCCATAAGCTTGAAGTAAATTTTATATCTCTGTCATATATGATCTCCTTAGGCATGTTGTGCAGCCTAAATATTTCTTTCATGAAAATACTGGAAATATCTATTGCCTTGCAAGTTGACTTGACGGGAATGAAGTGAGTAGCCTTGCTCAATTTGTCCACAACTACCATGATGGCATCATTCTATTTGGTCGATTTTGGTAATCCTATGATGAAATCCATGGAGATGGTTTCCCATTTCCATTCTGGAATTGGTAGGGGCTGCAACAGCCTCGCTGGATGTCAGTGTTCTGCCTTAACATGCTGACATTCTAGACATTTAGCCAAGTAATCATCTATGTCCTTCTTTAGTCCTGGCCAATAAAACACTTTCCTAGTGGCTGTGATCATTTTCTGATAAACAGGGTGACCAATATATGGTCTTTTGTGTAGTCCATCCATCGTGAACCTCTTCAAGTCATCACAATTCAGAATATACAACCCACCTTTGTAGGTTAGCAGGCCATCATTCAACTTTTGATAACCTTCGTACTTTAGCCTTGTGGGCTCTTGTTCTAAGTACGATTTTACAGTCTTGAAAAATGAATTTATTTCTTGTCCACTCTTGAATCTCTCCTTGACATCTGTTTCACAGGTGCTTACAGCTTCCAGGTGAATCGCTTTCACACTTCTGCTAAGGGCATCAACCACCCTAATTTTTTTTCCTTTCATATGTTTGATTTCAAAATCAAACTCACTAAGGAGAGCCATCCATCTAGCTTGTCTAGCATTAAGTTTTGGTTGATCAAACAGGTACCTCAACCCACATTGGTCTGTCATCAACACAAATATTCTACCCAGGAGGTAATGCCTCCACATTTTTAAAGCATTATGGCAGCCAATTCTAGATCGTGGGTCACATAATTGATTTCATGCTCATTCAATTTTCTGTATTCGTAGAAAATTACATGCTCTTCTTGCATAAGGACTCCTCCGAGTCCTTCCTTGTAGACATCTATACACACAAGGACGTCCTTGTTTAGGTCTGCAATCTTCAACGCAGGTGCATTGGTTAGAAGGCATTTTATCTCTTGGAATCTCTCTTCACATTCTGATGTCCAAATGAATTTAATCTCAAGGGAAGTGTTTGGACAACCAATATTGAAAAGTCCTTTTATGAACCTCCTATAGTAGCCTTCTAGGCCCATCAAGGATCTGATATTAGATACATCCTTTGGGGTAGGCCAATCCATAATGGCTTTGATCTTGTCGGGATCAACTGCCACTCCTTCTTCATAAATAACATGGCCTAAGTAATGGACTTGTTTCTGGAAAAAGTCACACTTACAAAACTTAGCATAGAGTTGATGTTCTCTTAGTACTTGAAGCACTAGCTTGAGATGTTCTCCATGCTTGAAAACCAATACAAATTTTTCTAAGAACTTACTAAGTACATTATTCATTAAGCACATAAAAGTGGTTGGTGCATTGGTTAGACCAAATGGCACCACCACAAATTCATAGTGACCATATCTTGTCCTAAAGGTTGTTTTGTGGATGTCTTCATCCTTAATTTGGACCTGATGGTATCCAAACCTCAAGTCAATCTTGGAGAATATTGTAGCACCCCTTAATTGGTCGAACAAGTCATCGATTCTTGGCAAGGGATACTTATTCTTAATGGTCATCTTATTGAGTTGTCTATAGTCTATGCACAATCTAAATGTGCCATCCTTCTTTTTCACAAACAAGGATGGTGCTTCCCATGGGGATACACTAGGTCGAATGCAACCTTTGTCCATCATTTCCTTTAGTTGTAGCTTGAGCTCAACCAACTATGGTATACTCATTCTATAGGGTGTTCTAGACATTAACATCACTCCTAGTGCAAGTTCTATTGAAAAGTCAATATCTCTTCTTGGAGGTAGACCCAATACCTCTTCTGGAAACACATGTATATACTCTCTTAATATGGGGTGATCCTCTAGGCTTGGTTTGTTGTCCTAAACATAGTCCAACACTTGTATTGCATACAAAGGACATCCTTTTCTACAATACTTCTTCACTTGAACGACTGATATTTGTCTCACTGAGACAAGCTTTTGAATCCTTTGCAGGGTTACCTTTATCCCTTCTTCATTTTCACACTCCAAAGTTTTATTGTAAAAACCCAACTCGGTTTTATGGGCAGCCAACTAGTCCATGCCAATTAGTAGGTCATAAGATCCTAAAGGGAGTATGTTTAAGGTTTTTTGGGTGGGTAATCCACTCATAATGAATTGGCATGCTGGTATGACCTCTGTCAATTTTCTTTTGGTTCCAGTGGCTAGTTATACCAGTTATGATTTAACATGTTTAACTTGTTGCAATTTACATTTATCAATATTTTGAGGGGCAACATAACTCAAATTAGAACCAAGGTCAATTAAAATGGAAACTAGATAGTTGGCAATCATACCTTCTATCTCCACCATTGAAGCTTTGTGGTCGGCTTGTCTATTATGCAAGGCTGCCTAAATTTTTGGCAGGCTGTTAACCATATCATTGACTGTGATAGCCTCTTAGACATTGTAGACCCTCCTATTGTTTTGTTTCCTATATGGGCAGTCTCTCAGCATGTGTTCCTTTCCACAACCCCAACATTTCAAGGGTTCTCTCTTTATGTTATCAGTCTTACCTTAGGCTTCTCCAAAGAGTTTATTTCCACTCTGAGAGGGGACATTATGTTGATATATGTTTTTAGTAGGAAGGCTCATCTTAGAACCCTTCCCATAGTTCTTAAACCTTGAGGGTTTAAACCCCTTCTTCTTGAATCCCAAATCACTTTTCTTCTTCCAGTCCTCGTGAGGTTCTGTCTTATTCTTGAATTGCTCATAGAAATACCTTGCCTTCCGGATAGTGTCTTCTAAGGTCTTTGGCTAATCAAATTCAATTCTGTCCCATAAGGACTGAGGCAGTCCACTAATAAATCATTGCATATTTACCTTTTCATCTTTGATGTAGGGCACACACCTTATTAGTTCAAGGAAGTTGTTGATATATTCATCTATCGTGAGTTGTCCCAACTTGAGTTCATATAACTCCTTGGTCTTCCTATCAAAGTATTTCTCTGACAAATACTTCTTCTTGAAGTATTTCTCAAATCGCTCCCATGACAAGTCATTCTCATGGATTCCTTTCACATTCCTACGGTCCTCCCACCAAATGGAGGCCTTTCCATTCTGGTTGAAAATGGTTATTCAAACCTTTAAATTTTCAGAGTAGTCGTGGACTATAAAGTACTTTTTCAAGACAAGTAGCCAAACTTCTGCTTCTTCCCCCTTCTTAATTTCTCCGTTGAAAGAAGGTGGTTTGGCTGTCTTGAACTCTTAAGGGTCCTGAATCTAGGAATGTTTCCTCTTCTTTCTTTTCCTCTCGGAATGTGAACTAGTTTTGCTACTAGAAGATTCCTTGGAGTCGTCAATTTCCTCACCAAAGGATTTTACCAATGGGTGTCTCTTGGCTCCATGTTGGGCCTTCTTTGAGGTGCTCCTCCTCGTGTGGACACTTTCAGGACCATGCTTTCTTATCTCAAGTGGACTTTGGGCTCTCTTCGTATGATGTTTGTCCACATGACTGGTTGTTGGTCCATGTTGCAATTGCATTTGTATATCTGATAAGCTTTGCAATAAGACTGCATTAATTTCAGTTTGCTTCTCCTGCTCTTTTATCAACCTTTCATTGTCATCCCTACAACTCTGCAATTTTCCCATGAGGCTTCTTACAGTTTCAGCTAAATTTGGAGGGGTTTCCACCGCCCTCCTTTCGTAAGATTCTTCCTCTCTATTGTGGGAGCTTTCCCCCAATGCATCGTGTGTCACCATCCCTTATGTTGTAGTTTTCCCATGGTCCAATGACGACTTGAATGATGATAAAACATTTCCCATTAGTTAATGACCGATTAGTTTATGAAAACATACAATTCATATTTTGTGAAACATATAACATCAACAAAAAGTTTCATTCCTTTCTTCAGTAGAGGTTTAACTAAGCCTCTTGGGAATGGGGTAGGATAAGGTGTTACCCCTAAAAATTTTCCAATAATATTTGTAAGCTACTCATTCATGAGCCCAAGCAGGCCAAGTGTTGTAACCATGCTCCGATACCAATCTGTAACACACTCAACCCCTAATTACCCTTTCTAGGGATGGGAATCAAAAATTTACTTACTCTAATCATCTCAAATCCCCTTCCTGAGTTTTTCATCCTCTTTTACTCGCCCGTAGCTTTCTAACGACTGCTACCATGCTCTAATCCGACCTTTGGTTTGCAAGTTATGGCCTCTCAAAATTATTCAGGCGTTATTAGTTGAGGGCCACATGGTGCCCATGTGGTTCTACCTCATTCATACCATCCCTAAGTTCCTACATCGACAGGGGAGGTCTGTCCACCGTGTTATCTCCTCAAATGGTTTTGTAAATTTTGAGGCATTTCATTCCTTCGCACTTAATTTGTCATTTTCCTTGGTCATTTTCCATCATCCATATTTTCAAATTCCCCATTAAGTTCCCATTGATCATGTTTTCTCCAGACCCTTGTGACTTTGTCCTTGACTTCCATTACATAAACACATAATTGTTATATTGCCTAAAGACCTAAGCTATCCATATACCAAATTCTTTTTATGCTTAAGTCTACATTTGATACCCTTGGAGTTTGCTTTTAATTAAATCTTAGCCTCTCGGGTCTTATGGATTTTAAACAAAATTTGGGGGCCACATAGGCCCAAGCCACAAGTTGACAAACATGTCGAGTGCACATGTCAAAGCAAAGCCACTTAACATACCAAACTCAGGCGCAAATGCCAAACTCTCCATTTCCACATATGTCATCGAGATAACCTAGGAACTAGTGGCGCATTAAAGGTTATAAGTTTCAGAGAATCCTGATGTATATATGATATATATCGTGAGCAAAGTTTAAACTAATAAAACACAAATGTAAACAACTGACAGATGTCCAAGATTGTAGGTGCCTTGCGCCTAACAATTGATAGTAAGAAGGATGCAATTTTGATCATGGACGAGTTGATTGAAAGGAGATTGAAGCCAAAACACAAACACGCCCTTCAATGACAGATCTAGATATGCTACCAGTGATACTGTGTTTGCTAAATGATAAGTGACATATCTAGATATGCTAAATTGGACATTAGTTGTAGAAATGATAAATCCATCAAAGTGTTTCATTTTAAATCCATTGATTGTTTGCGCGAGAAGAATATTATGCCTGGCATCAAAGTTGACAAGGGTTCAATCCCATTGCCAAGATCAAACAATGAATCTTGGTGCCAGAGTCTGGATGGATTAGCCTCAAGATCTGCTAGAGTATTACAAATAGGGTGCAATATTTTCTAAAGGGCGAACTATTGTCGGCATACCAAACGGGCCATCTGAATTAGCTATCAAGAAATCTTCCTGCGGAATTTCACGTTATGCTACCCTTTCTTAGGACAATGGCCTTGTGCCCATTATGGAGCTAGAGATTCTGCTGGATGGAGACCATTGCATTGATAGAAGCCTTGAAGTGGCAGAGAAAGTCTGGACTGAGGTTTTCTTCTACTTGGCAGAGAACAATGTGTTGTTCAAGGGCATTTTGTTAAAGCCCAGTATGTTGACTCCTGGTGTTGAGCACAAGGAGAAAGAAACCCCACAACAGGTTGCAAATCAAACTTTTAAAATGCTCAAGAGGAGGGTGCCACCAACTGTTCTTGGGATTATGTTCTTGTTTGGAAGACAGTCCAAGATTGAGGCAACTTTGAATAAATGTTGGTTTTGAAGGAATGCCATTCGAACCTTGCCTCAGCTTACAAAGACAGTGGTTTTTCTAGGAGTTTTGGTTTGATCACTTTTAACAGTGAGAAGGATTTAGAAGAGATTGAGAAGCAACATGGCAAGTGTATCTTGACACTTTGATACAAAGTGTGAGAGCTTTGACAGAGACTTGAAAGTTGTTTGAGAATCCAACTTGTAAGAGCAGATGAATGTTGTCTTTAACAACAAATGGAAACCAATGAAAAATGGCAGAGGCACCTGATAGACAGTTAATCAGTTAAAGATCAACTCAGATTCAAGGATACAAGTGGCAGGGCATAGTAGAAGATCAAAAACTAAAAGATCACACCCCAGAGATCAAGCTCAAAATCAACATTCAAAGAGATTTTGAGGCCTAAGATCAGTGGTAAATAGATGAGGTGGCAACGAACAATATCAAATCAAAACATTTGATTTCACTCTTGTATAAAGATTTTGTAGCACTAAACAACAATTTTCAAAGGGGAAATTAGCCTTCGAATCCCAAAACTTTCTGTGGCTAATTCCACCTGTCCCAGGCCAACAAGCCATCAAAAATGCAGAAACAAGGGGAAGATGAAGTTTGAGCTCGAGGCATGAATTTTGCAGACAAGTGACCAAAAGAGGTTATTAATATAATTATCTATATCAATTTTATCGGAGTTTTCCATATATCCTCAAAGATTTGTGACATATATGAAGGAAAATGGGTTTAAGGTTATACTATTTTGATTGTAGATCAACAACATGAGTTGAAGCAAGTATTTAGCTACCTCATCACCACCTTGAATACCTCTATAGGTGTCGGGAATGTGAAGACCGAAGATCATTAAATTTTTGGGAAGGGATCAAGATCAAGATTTTATGTAAAGCTATTGTATTGATTTCTATTATTTGTATATTAGATCCATTCCTATAGGATTTGAAACTGTTTTGTAAAGGCTATAAAGCCTGTCACTTTTGAAGAAGTACATGTTGGACTTTGGAGACTGGACCATATACTTTGTATTTCTAAGACTTTTGAATATATATCATAAAATAAGCTTCTTTTGACATTTATGTCCAGACTTTCATATTCTCTCTTATCTGTACTTGTACTCGAATATATCGGTCATTGTTTCATGTTTATCTGATGTATGATAACTGTCAACTTGTCATTACATCCATAAACTAGAATCTACAAGTACTTCACTTAATAGATCTGGCCATTCATATGTACTTTGTGTATATGTTTTTTGCTAGTATGTTAGGTATTCTCCATACATTCATCTTTTATTAGATTTCTGAATATCTGTGGTTGAAAGCCTTGCCTATCTGAATGTGTTCATACATGTCTAGAGTCTGTGAGGTTTGAGTGAGTCTTCCATATTGATCCATTTGAGTAAATCATTAAGAAATTAGTAAGTTACCAGGCTTCTTTGAGCTACAACCTAGAAGGACACCTGCAGGGTTAACAAATTGGCGCCTTTGCTGGGAAAAGGAGATTGAAGCAAGCTTCCCTGGGAGATGACATAAGCTCTAGCTTTGATGATAGACAAAGTTTGGGCATCATTTGGTTGTGATCGTATATCTGGCGACTCCATTGTTCAGAAATCCATTGGCGACTCCATTGGTACGAAATGAACCAGATCATAGCTAAGAGGTATGCTTTCTGTGATTTTTCAAAAATCGTTGGTTTCCTTAATCCAGTGCCTAGTAGAGATGAATGGGAAGGTAGCCTTCCCAGATTTCGAGGAGAAGATTGGGAAATACCAGCTGAACATTTGTTGGATTTTCATGATTACATTCATCGGTTGCAAGTGGTGCATGAGGATGTTCAGATCAAGCTCTTCAGGTTTTCATTAGAGGGAATTTCTTGTGATTGGTACTTGTCTCTTCCTATTGCCAGTATCATCTCTTTGGTAGATTTTCATGCTGCCATTCATTTGTTTTGTAAAGGAATATTTTCAGCTGACCTTCTATATCCCGAATGTTATGGATTTTATTTATTGAATAAGGATTCAAAAATCCATGAAGATTTTGCAGTAGCAGAAGATATATCTCATTATTATCAAGGGATTGGTGATCCACATTATGATAACCGTAGTGATGCTTTTGACATTGTATTAAATGCATCTGTTAAAGATAGTTGTCATGAAGATCAGATTATTTCTTTTGAAAACTCAAAAGATGATAAGCAGATTTATGGATCAACATCTAACAATATTGAATCTGCAGCAGATACTAAGGGTAGGTCTCAACTTCTAGATTTGCAGACAAAGGGAGATTGTAGCAGATATGAGGAGGAAGATGATGAGCTGAAAAGTCAAGATCAACAGTTCATCATGCATGTTTCTGCGACAGGGGTTGAGCAGTCCATTTTTAGCATTGAGATCAATGAAGGAAAAAAACAACAACATTTATTTCAGTTGGAACAATATCATGAAGAGGTATTTATTTGTGTCTTTCATGACCCTATTGCTGATTTTGTGAAATCCATAAGCAACATAAATGTCAAAATATTCTTGTCAGATGAAAGTTGGTTCTATCATCTGTGCAAAACACATTTCTGTTGGCTATGCATTCCTTTATTTTTCAGGTCAAGATCAAGCATGATGTCAGTAAATCAGTTTATTACATGGCTTCATTGGAAGCATGAGTTTACTTGATTAAGAAGCAGTACAATGGGTTAGAGTAGGAATAGGCAGGACAATAAGCTCTTCATATGAGCAGATAGATTATGTTAAGTTGTTGATATCTTAAGTAAACAAAGCAGGATACATGCATGCTGCAGGTTTGCAGGAGATGAGTTGTAAAGGCCAAATGACTCCATAGCCCAATGGTAAAGGCAACTAGAACTACTAGGTTCTTGGAGCCTCACAGGGGGGTCTCCATCCCAGTTGGAGCCAGATGTTATCTCCTGAAATGGTTTGTAAATTTTGAGGCATTTCATTTGAGTAAATCATTAAGAAATTAGTAAGTTACCAAACTTCTTCGAGCTACAACCTAGAAGGACACCTGGAGGTTTAACACACCGTTCCATCCAACAACGGAATGAGGTCTTTATTTAACACATAATCTATAGGGGGGTTTCAGCATTAGGCGCTATGATGCTGATCACCCCTTTTCTATTCTGCAAGCATGTCCTCAAGAGTCCCAAATTCCCAAACTCTTAGAGGAACCCAAAATATCACCACATGGCTCTGGACTTTGGACCTTTCAACTTATCCTCGATACTGCACCCAAAAATTCTGAAGCCCCGGACTCTTGAAGGGTCCACCCTCACACATGGTGACGTACTAGATGCAGAGGTAAGGACAGGTGGGTCCAGATTACTCCACCCGCCAAATGGACCAAGTAAGCAGGTGTCAGGGGTGACATGCTGTTAGGTAGAGACGACAGGTGGCTCCTACACTGGTGACATGTGTCACGTTTTAATGGGCCTATAGGGTCTCCAATATGTATGAATCTAGGTGATACGTGGCACATCAATCGTGGGTCCATGTCACCTTGGATGACATCACTATGCCATGTCACTCTGGACTGTTGGAATTCCAAGCCCTTCGATCTCACGGTTAACATGTGGCCACGTATACCCCTAGATCTATGGCCTCCGTTACTTCATAACTTTGATGTCCAGGGGATTTTGGTGTGACTTCCTTCTTTCTCCCAGAGTGGTGAGCATCGGATTGACCATGTTCTAGATCTAATAGTCGGTGGAGATCCTGAAGGGTTCCTAGATCTATGGTCCTCGTCACTTTACAGCTCCAGCCTTCGTAGGTTTCGACGTGATGGTGGCTCCGTTCTCTCGAAGTAGGACTTTGCCAAAGTACCATATGCAGGCCCCTCTACTGGATGATCAGACAGTTAAGAGGGGTTCTTAATGAACTCCCCAGATCCACAACTCTCATCACTTCGTAACTTTGATGTTGAAGGAGTTTGGTGCTATAATATCTATATTCTCTCGAAGTAGAACTTCGCCAAAGTTACGCGTAGATCCGACGACCCAGGGGACTCCCGAATACCCTCGGATCTGTGGCTCGCGTTACCTCGCGATTGATGAATGGATCAAGGTTTAATGATGGGGCAGGTCTATTTTCCATAGTTAGGGAGACGCCATGCACCGGTCAACGTCGTGATTAACCGTAACAATCAGTTTTCTTCGGTCGATTTACAAATGGTAAGGTCGAAACACTCCAGAGCTTTGAACTCTCGTAGTTTTGAAGCCATAAAGGCTTAACTCCTTTTGGTCCTAGCATAAGGCTTCCAGAACTTAATAACATGGGTCCTTCGAAAACTCTTGTGGGCTACAGGCTAATCTCTTAGCCGTGAATTGGTTGAAGGCACAGGCATGAGCACTTGGTCACACAAGTGAAAGCTCTGAAGGAAGCGACCTCCTTCTATAGGGTTTGAACTTAGTATTCCCACCAAGGTAGATTCTAGAGGTCGACATGACTTAACCATCCCAGTAAATCCTACCCCGAAACTCTTGCATACTTACATCCCATAGCTCTATAGTCGTTAAGCTGGGGGAAACATAAGACCATTCAAAATCATAGGTTCACATATATACAATACATATTTCTACCTTAATCATTCAACACATAACTCAGTCATAAACATATAAATATATTCAATCATCATTTCCATTTCAAAACATAGAGTATGAAAATACTTATCAGAAAACCAGAATTCGTGAAGCGACTGCTGAAAGGGGTGCCTATTTCCACCCAACCATAGGCACATTCACTCCTGACGGATTTACCGCTAGTCACCCCCGAGCTAGAACACGATGCTCGGAGAGAGACTCTTTCTTCTTGCTCAGTGGTAGTTAGGAACGGAGGTTACCCTCCTCCTCCCACAAGATCTTAGCAACTGTTTTTCTTTGTACCAAGCAAGGAGGTCTGCATGAGTACTTCTGTAACGTCCCTGACCATCAATACCACCTATGTCGGGAAACACTATGAAAATACCTTGTCTGTACAACTAGCTCTGATACCATCTTGTAACGTCCCCAACCATCAACACACCTCTGTCGGGCAACGCTACAAAAATACCTTGTCTGTACAACTAGCTCCGATACCATCTTGTAACGTCCTCGACCACTAACAGACCGAGAAACGCCACTACAAAACATTTCTATATAACATGCATATTTAATGAATTTAAATCAAATAAGACAAAATTACTGCTACCATATAGATTGGAATGGAATTGATAGTAAATTCTACATGCAACAAAACACATGATAGCATTTCAAGAGTCACAGACATGGATAACATACGTATTTAAGCACAAAAATGATACATATCTTTTAACAGGAGTAAAATCACCAACTGCGTGCAGACCTTCCATGAACCTCCCAGCCTTAGACTACGTTGCTCAACAGTGGGTCACCCCCGAGATGGGACTAAGCTCCACCCAGGGCAAGGGAATCCTAGACTAGGCTGAGGTTATAAGAAACTGCACAGTACCACTGGAAGGATTCTTTCCAAGATCCTTCTTACGCCCACTACTCATAGACTCTCATTCCCCACATGCATGTTCCATCCCGAGAATATGCACCTTCACTGCTCCACAGTCCATTGGCTGCTCCACTTCCCTTTTCAGGGTCTCGACAACATGCTGGATCAGGAATTCTTAGAGATCCATAGCTGGTGAGGGACTCTCTCTAGGATAAAATCACTTCCCATCAAACTCTCTCACTCAGAGAGAGTTGCTCACAGGCCTAACAACCTGCCTCTTCAACCACTTCAACTCAATTCCAACAGGGTGAGGACAACAACGACAACAACATCATTATGCTAACACACGGGTGACGACAACAACAAAAAATGACATGGAAACCAAAAACGACAATAACCAAACGTTAATACACAACACGGCTCAGGCGAATACAAATGTGTCAGGCTTCACAGGAGAACACAGATAAACTCCATGGGTTACTGATTTCAAGGAGCGTGAAAATATGCAGAGGTCGATGATGGAGGCCAAACAAGTTCTGCGAAGGATGGAAGAATGGGGAGAAAACCCACCCAACAAGCTGACTCTCCAGCTTTAACTGCATGCACCCAGGTCGACACCTGTCTTCCTGGAGATACATGCACTCCATTTAACATTCGTTTCCCTTTCCCAAGAACTTAGGATAGCTGGGTTTAATTTTCCCCACTTTAATATTTTCATTAATCATGAATATATTATAATATTCCCTTGGGTTAAGCCCCCAAGCTTATCCCCTATTTCCTAGCCTCTCAGTCCCATCCCTTTCCCTACCTAGTGGATCTTCATCCCCCATCACTCTTTCTTCGTGGTCGGTCTGCATGCATCGATGTATTTTATTAATAATTTGCATAATTACATATACAAAATCAAGCCCACTGACCTTAGCATCTAGGCTCTTTGGCCTATTAACACATAATCCTACCAACTTTTAATTACTTGGCTCACCAACCTACAACATCATTACATTTAATAGGGGCTCGACCTTGGGGTATTACAATCGCCTCCCCTTATTTTTGCACTATCTCGAGGGCAACTCATTTACATAATTTCAGCAAGATTTTCAAAATATTCAAAAAGATGCGGGTATTTTTCCCACATAGCATCCTCATGCTCCCATGTCACGTCCTTAGGAACGTACCAAGTCCACTAGACCTTTACAAACCCTATAGCTAGATTCCGAAGCTATTTTCTCTTCCGGTCCAATATGCACACCAGATGCACTTGCAAGATGCCTTCTTGCTCCACCTGAATCACATTCCAATCAATCACATGATTAAGATCATGTATATATTTCTTAAGCAATGAAATATGAAACATATTATGTACATTTATGGATGCAGGCAATGCAAGCATATATGCAACTGGTCCAATCCTTTCTAGGATTTCAAATGGCCCACAATATCTGGCTACCAACTTGGAACAATTTCCCAGCTTCAAGGAACTTATGTTGGCTTTCACTTTCAAGAAAAAATGATCACCCACTTTAAACTCCATGTGGGTCCTGTTCTTATCAGCATAGCTTTTATGCTTGTCTTGGGTAGCCTTTAAATTCTGCTTAATCTTCAACATTTTCTCTTCCATTTCCTTGATCAACTCTGGCCCAACCACTTCCCTATCAACTGGGTTATCCTAGCTTACTAGGGTGTTTCACTTTCTACCATAAAGTGCTTCAAATGGGCTCATTTTCAATGATGCTTGGTACCCATTGTTGTAAGCAAGTTCTACCAAGTGTAGGTAGTCTTCCCATTTAGATGGTTTGTCTATCATATACGTCCTTAGCATATCTTATATCACTTGGTTCACCCTCTCTGTCTTCCCATCAGACTCAGGATGATAGGCAGTGCTGAAGTTCAAATTTGTTTCGAACCCTTTTAATAACCCCTTCCAGAACTTTGAGGTAAATTTTGGGACTTTGTCAGACACAATTATTTTGGGAATACCATGCAATCATGCTACTTCCCTCATATAAATATCGACAACATTATCTGCCTTGTGAGTAGTCTTCAATGGAATAAAATGGGAAACTTTCGTAAGCTTATCCACCACCACCGTGATGGAATCATGTTGCTTATTTGTTCTGGGTAATCCTGTGATGAAATCCAGTGTCACCACTTCCCAGTTCCACTCAGGAATGGGCAATGGCTGTAGCGACCCAGCTGGGTGCCTATGCTCAGCCTTGAACTTCTGACACTCCATACATATGACGATGTATTCTGCAATTTCCTTCTTCATACCTAACCAAATGTAATGGCTCTTGACTACTGCCACTGTTTTCTGATATCCAGGGTGCCAAACATAAGTCACATTATGCATTTCCTTCAAGATTATAATTCTCAATTCCTGAGAATTAGGTACATAAATTATGTTTTTGTACATGAGTGTTGATCCAAGTGGATATCAGTGGCCACCCACCTTTTCCAATTGGCTCAAAACAATTTTCTAACAATTTTAATAATTTACTATTTTTAGCAGTTTTTCGGGTCCTGAATTTTCAGAGTCGTTTTGAGGCCCTAAACAACGTTTTTTGGGAAAGCGGGGAGCAACACGGATGATTCTTAGATTTTACTCACAGAAAAGTTGTAGTCCTCGGATAGATCTTTTTAATGAGGTATTGAGCACGTCAAACGATGATCGTATGCAAAAGTTACGACCCCACGAAGTTGATGTAGTGACTTACCCAAACGAGGCCCACATGGCTTTTGGCACTTCATCTCCTAGGGTTAGGTTTTTGGATGTCTAGGGTTTTTGACATTCCTACTTATTGTAAAAAGGCCATCATAGCCTCATTGTAACCATCTTCTGGCGAATGAGAGTAGCCGTCACATCTCTTCTCAGAGATAAGCCGCCACCATTCCATCAAGCTTGTTTTCCGCTGCATTTTAGAGTTTCAACTTATTTCCTTATTAAATAGAAAACCAATTTTACTGTATCTTTGTTATTTTGTGTTAAGCAACTGTTAATAATATGTAGTCATTTCTTTCTTCTCATAAAGTCTAGACCAGTGGTATCAGAGGGGTCTTCTCCTTGTCGTCTTAATGCATGTCCCCAACGAGGTCGGAGTACAAAGAGTTGGGTCTCGAGCTTGTTTCTCTTGAGGAAAAAAGCTCTTGCACAGCCAAGCAACCTCTCATGGCAAGAGAAAAGAAAGACGACAGGACATGATATCCTTTCAAAATGTTGCTTGAGGAATCCCTCACGCAACAGAGGAACGAGAAGATGGATAGTTTCGCTCAAATCCTTCGACGATTACCAACAGGCAACGCATCTTCTTCGAGCGGAGGCGCTGCCCCCTTCAAGGTGCAAATAAACTTTGATATTCCTATATTTGAAGGTATTTTTATGACCATAACTTTTTGAATAGAGAAAATATTACTTTTGCGCTCCTCAAAGTCATTCCCCATGTCAAAGATTGGTGGGAAACTTTCTGTGAGCAAAAGGAAATAGAGGAACCCTCATTATTTACAGTCATGACCACCTGAGAATCCTTCATGAATTCTATTAAGGAACAATACTACCTTGTCGGAAGTTATGACGACTTGTATACCAAATGGAAAACACTGCGGCAAGAAAGAGACCAAACAGTGCCAGATTTCACAAATATCTTCCATACCTTGCACATCAAGCTGGGTATCAAAGATTCAAAGCAACATCTGGTGCTCAAGTATCGCGGTGCTCTCCATATATACATCCAGACCGAAAGGAAATTTTTGGACATCTCATCCTTGGGCGCGACCTACCAATATGCCATCAAAATTGAGCAGAAGCTCAAATAAAAGATGCGATAATTTGGGCCTAGGAACCCCTCACAGCAAAAGCCAGGAAAGGGCGGCCCCAACCCACAGAATAAAGGACAGAGAAAACATGGATAGTATCAGGACAACCAGCCCAAGCCACAAGCAAAGAAGGACACTGGAAAGATAGAGAAAGATACCAAGAAGTGGTGCGACTTTCATAAGAGCCCTTGGCATAACACTGCTGACTGTCGCTCAAAGAATTTGCTGGTGGCCGAAGTGAAAGCCTCTAAATCGGATGTGAGTTCTAACTCCAAGTCAGAACCAGAAAGGGAAAGACAGATCATTGATGGGGAACCCAGTGCCACCATTGCTACCACCAAGCTCTATCCTAGTGATCTAGATGAGCCAGAAGAAGGAGAGTGCCTCTTCCATTCACATATGTGGGTAAAAGGCACCCCATTGCACTTCATCATTGATAACGGTAGCTAGAAGAACCTCATCTTAGCAAAGGTCATCAAGTGGCTGGCCCTACCGACAATGTTGCACCCACAACCCTACACCATTGGATGGCTCTGCCAAGGAAGCGATCTCTGCGTCAGCCAACAGTGTCGACTGTCGTACGACATCAAGCCCTTCAAAGACGATGTATTTTGTGATGTTTCTCCTCTTGAAGTTTTGATGTTCTTTTGGGTCAACCTTATTTATGGAAACATCATGCTATATATGAGTCTAGGCCTCGTAGTGTTATTATTATTTTGAACAGAAAATTGTATAGGATACCCGAGGCAGTCCCACCTAGTGCTATTTCCTTGATCTCTGCTAAGCAATGTAGGAAGGTCAGCTCTCAGATGGGGAAGTTTGTCTTCTTCGTGATTCACTCTCAGAATGAGAAAAAGATCACAACCACATCCAGGGTCTCTGCGGTCAACCTCTCCACACAACAAAAGCAAGTATATAAGGTCATGGAAGAATACTTAGATATCTTCTCCTCACCTACCGGGGTACCTTTGCACTGTCAGGTCAAGCACCCCATCGATCTAACCCATGGCGCACCGATTCCCAATGGGTCAGTTTATTGTCACTCTCTGTTAGAGAATGAGGAGATCAAGCGAGAGATCTAAGAACTGCTCCACAAGGGGCACATCCATCCCAACTCATCACCTTATGGGAGCCCAATCATGCTGGTACAGAGGAAAGATGGAACCTGAAAACTTTGCATTGATCACCGGGCTCTGAATAAAATCATAGTCAGAAATCGGTACCCAATTCCCCGAATCGACGACCTCCTTGATCAACTCACAGGGGCCAAATACTTCAGTAAGATTGATCTGAAGTTTGGCTACCACCAGGTCCCGATAGAACAGATATATGTATGGAAGATCACCTTCAAGTCAAAGGAAGGCCTTTTTGAATGGTTGGTCATGCCCTTTGGTTTGAAAAATGCTCCAACCACTTTCATGAGGATGATGAACGATATCCTGCGACCATTCACCAATAATTTTGTAGTGGTGTATCTGGATGAGATTCTCATTTACAACAAGACTTGGGCCGAACACTTGCAGCATATTCAACAGGTTCTGCACACCCTGAGGCAACAAAAGCTATATGCCAACTTGGAAAAATTCTCCTTCGGCATGGACATGGTCCATTACCTGGGCTACATTGTTCATCAACATGGCGTACATGTGGATCCAACCAAGATCCAAGTCATCCATGACTGGCCAGCCCCAACCACACTCAATGAGCTTCGAAGCCTCTTGGGCCTTGCCAATTTCTACAGCAGGTTCATGTTGGGATTCTCCCATATTGCATGGGTCCTCATCCAAGTAACCAGGGATGGTGGTAAGGAGAAATTTGCGTGGGGTTGGTTCCAACAATAAGCGTTCGATGATTTGAAGTTGCGCTTGTGCTCTACCCTAGTACTTTCACTACCAGACCTGCAACAACCCTTTGAGATCAAGGCAAATGCTTCAGACTATGTCGTGGGTACCGTTCTCACTCAGAACGGCCACCCCGTGGCATATCATAGTGAGACATTATCAGATGTGGTCTAAAATTACCCTACTTACGACAAATAAATGTACTCTATTGTGCAAGCATGCCACCAGTGGAGACATTACATTCTTGGGAAGGAGACAGTCATCCACATTGATCATAAGCCACTGCAGTTCATGCAGACATAAGGAAAATTGCAGAATGACCTCCATCAAAAGTGGTCCACATACTTGCAACAATTCCACCCAAACATCAAGTATAAAACAAGAAGCACCAACCGTGTCGTTGATTGCCTCAGTAGACCGCCAGTCACGACACTCACCACGGTTCTAGACTCTTGCAGCCATGAGACCTCTGGATGGCCCCAACTCTATGAGATAGACCCAGACTACGCCACCACCTACCAAATGTTGGGTGCAAACACAGTTGTCGATAATTCCATCTTTAGGATGGGTTGTTGTGTTGTCTGGGCCATATCTATGTTCCATCAAGCGAGCAAGTGAAGTTGATTTGGGAATCCCACTATAGTCGGGTGGCAGGACACTTCAGTGTCGAAAAGACAGTGGCGATTCTACAAAAACATTTCTACTGGCCGAAACATCGACATGAGGTCAACACGTATATCAGGTCCTACACTGCTTGCGCTATTGCCAAACCGACCACTGAGAAACAAGGCATGTACACCCCTCTTCCTACTCCTGACAGGCCATGGGAATCCATCTCAATGGAATACATGTCGGGCCTCTCATCCACCAAGCGGGGAAATGACTATGTTTTTGTGGTTGTTGATCGCTTTTCTAAGATGGCAATTCTGGTTGCCTACAAGAAGAGCATCACAAGAGAGACCACTACCAAGCTCTTCTTTGAACGAGTCTAGGTACATTTTGGAATTCCAAAAACCATTGTCGCAGATCAGGATAATCAATTTCTCAATACATTCTAGTCGATCCTATGGTCAATGCTGGATACCAAGCTCACCAAATCAACGACCTTCCACCCCTAGATGGATGGCCAAACTGAGGTCGTAAATCAAATGATTGTGCATATCCTTCGCATGTATAATTCCAAGCACCCTCACACATGGGATGAGAGCCTTCCCTATGTCCAACATAGCTACAACCGAGACCTGCATAGCTCAACCGACCACAGCCCCTTTCAGGTGGGGTTGGGATTCCAACCATTGGGTCCCATAGATGTTGCACTTCCCCTTGCGGTCACCTCGACCGACTCATCTCTTGCTCCAACTGAAGCTGACAAATCCACCCTATTCATTGAGCGGATCCAACACATCTGCTAACATGTTCAGAATATCCTACAAATGTCCAATGACAAGTACAAGCAGTGCCATGATCAACATCGGGTGCCACATAAGTTTCAGGTGGGCGACAAAGTTTGGTTGCACTTGCAGAAAGAATGCCTTACAGGACACCATCAGAAGCTTTACCCACTCTGTTATGGGTCGTACACCATCACCAAGGCTGTGGGGAATAATGCTTTTGATCTCAACATTCCTCCTTTCCTTAGCCTACACCTAATGTTCAACATGGATCTCCTTCTCCCTTATTTCCCACCATTATTGGACACCTCAGAAGTAGCAGAACAACTGACACCAACAAATCTCAACCCAGACTACATACAACAGGCATCTGGTGATCAAATTTTGGACACACAGATCAAGGGCATTCAACAACAAAGGATCCAACTTTATCGATTCGTCAAAGTAGGGCAGCTCCTGCACCAAGGCAAGTGGCTCACCCCGGGCCAAATTTAGCATAGATTTCCTCATCTGATGGGGGAACTCAATGCGATGGAGACCATTAGTTCCTAAGGAGGGAGGATTGATCTAGGTGGATATCGATGGCCACCCACCTTTTCCAACTGTCTCAAAACAATTTTCTGGCAATTTTGATAATTTACTATTTGTAGCAGTTTTTCGGGTCCTGAACTTCCGGAGCCATTTTGAGGCCTTAAACAACATTTTTTGGGAAAACGGGGAGCGACATGGAAGTTCCTTTAATGATGCTCACATAAAAGTTGTATTCCTCGGATAGATCTTTCTAATGAGGTATTGAGCACGTCAAACGAAGATCATATGCAAAAGTTATGATCCCGGGAAGTTGATGTACTGACTTACCCAAACGGGGCCCACATGACTTTTGGCGCTTCATCTCCTAGGGTTAGGTTTTTGGATGTCTAGGGTTTTTGAAATTCTTGCTTATTGTAAAAAGGCATTCAGAGCCTCATTGTAACCATCTTCCGGCGAATGAGAACAACCGTCACATCTCTTCTCAGAGATAAGCCGCGACCATTCCAACAAGCTTGTTTTCCATTGCATTTTACAGTTTCAACTTATTTCTTTATTGAATAGAAAACCAGTTTTATTGTATCTCTGTTAATTTGTGTTAAGCACCTGTTAATAATCTGTAGTCATTTCATTCCGCTAATAAAATACAAATCAAGTGTTCCATCAGCTTCCAATTTATAATATTCCACTTTTTGTAGCATATTACCTTGCTGTAGCTTTGCTACCAATTCCATGTATTGCAAATCTGCATTTGCAGCTTCCAAAATTCTGCCTTTAATATCATTTTGATACATGCTAATGGCCGTAGCATGTAGTTCATGCACTCTTTTGCTGAGTGCATCAGCCACTTTGTTCTGCTTTCCTTTGATATGCTTGATATCAAAGTCATACTCACAAAGGAATTCCAACCACCTACTCTACCTAGCATTCAGAGTTGGTTGGTCAAATAGATATTGCAGACTATGATGTTCTGTCTTGAGTTCAAAACTCCTTCCCATGAGGTAATATCTCCATTTCTTTAGTGCATGTACAATGGCTACCAATTCCAAATCATGAGTTGCATAGTTCTTTTTATGCTCTTTCAATTTTCTGGACTCCATTCTAGCCGAGGACTCCTCCCAGTCCTTCTTCTCATGCATATGTACACACTACAAAATATTCATTTGGATCTACAATCCTCAGGATTGGAGCACTGGTTAACAACGTCTTCAATTGCTGGAAACTTCTCTCACATTCTTCTGTCCATTGAAATTTCTTCTCCTTCCTTTGCAAGGAAGTGATGGGGTGAGCTATCCTTGAGAACCCTGCAATGAACCTTCTATAATAGTTATATAGACCCTTAAAGGATCTAAATTCTATCACATTCTTTGGCGCTGACCATTCACTGATGGCTACTATCTTCTCAGGATCCACAACTATCCCATATTTTGAAATGATATGCCCCAGATAATGAATTTTGTTTTGATAAAATGAGCACTTGCTCAATTTGGCATACAATTGGTGCTCTCTTAGCACTTGCAACACCATCCTCAGATGATGTTCATGTTTTTTCTCTGACTTGGAATACACCAGGATGTCATACAAAAAGACTATGATGAACTTGTCTATAAATTCTTTGAATACACCATTCAGTAGGCACCTGAAAACAACGGGTGCATTTGATAACCCAAATGGCACCACTATGAATTCATAATGACCATACGTTGTTCTGAAGGCAGTCTTGCTGATGTCTTCATCTGTTATCCTTATCTGATGGTACCCTGACCGGAGATCTATTTTTGAAAATATCTTGGCATCCTTCAATTGATCAGAGATCATCAATCCTTGGCATAGGATACTTGTTCTTAATAGTCACTTTGTTCAGTTGTCTGAAATCGATGCACAATCTCAATGTTCCATCTTTATTCTTCACGAATAAGACTGGGGCACCCCAAGGTGACACACTTGGGCATATATACCTCTTCTTCATAAGTTCTTCAAACTGCAACTGCAGTACTTTCAACTATGGTGTACTCATTATGTAAGGAGATTTCGACATTGGAGCTACTCCAGGCATCGGGTTTATAAAGAAATACATATCTCTCTTTGGGGGTAGACCGAGTACCTCCTAGAATACATCTTCAAAATCCTTTAATACTGCATGGTCTTCAATATTTGACACCTTATCTTTAGGTGCTTCTTCCATATGAGTTGCAAATATTTTACAACTTTTCCTATAGTACTTCTTCAACTGTATTGATGAGATTTCTCTGATAGTAACTGCTCTGGGAATTCCTTAGACTCATCTCCAATTTCCTTCCTCATCCAAGCAAGTGAATGCCTTTCTATGACAGTCTAAGATGGCATGGTGCTGGTCCAACCAATCCATCCCAATTAGACAATCATAGGAACCTAAAAATAAGATGTTCAATTCAGCTCTTGTGCTTAGCCTGTTCATGTCCACTGGACAAGACTTAACCGACTTAATAACTTTTCTTTTGGCTCATGTAGCCAGCTGCACTAACCAAGATTTTCCATGCTTGTTTCTTGGAAAATGCAAACTTTCCACCATCTTGGGATCTATATAACTATGACTAGCCCCTGAATCAATTAAAATAGTAAAGGCATGGTTATTGATCATACAGTCAATTTCAATCATGTGTGATTGAAACTTAACTTGTTTGTTGTCCAGGGTTGCATAGATCCTTGGTATTCTACTGCCCATGTCTTCTACTATTTATGCTTGTTGAACATTGTGGAAAACTCTCATTTTGCTATTTTTGTGGGGACAATCTCTATACTTGTGGTCTCCCTGACAACCCCAACATTGAATTGGCGCCTGCCTTGGCCTTTGTCCCCCTGCCTCAACCATCCTCTGCTCTCTAAAATATGGCTGCCCTTGAGGACTATTTATGAAAAAGGGAGGTTTGTTTCCCTTCTCTCTTTGCTCTTTCTCGAAGTTCTTCTTGTCATCCCAAGCCTTCCAGACAGTGGGATTTTCTCCTTGTTGCTCATATAAGCATTTTTCTCTCCTTATAGTTTCTTCCATAGTTTTAGGATCATCATACTGGATCTTGTTGCTGATGGGAGGTGGTAGTCCACTCAGATACCTTTGAATTTTGATAGTCTCATCCTTGATGAAAGGAATGTACTTCATCAATTCCAAAAACTTTCCTTCATATTCATCAATAGTCATGCTACCCAGCTTGAGTTCAAAGAACTCTTTCATCTTTCTGTCATAGTATCTCTTAGTCAAGTATTTATTTTCAAAATACTTCTTGAATTCCTTCCAAGTAGCATTTTTATCTTTAATGTGTTGTACCTGCACAAGTTGATCCCACCACATGGATGCCTTTCCTTTCAGTTGATACATTGCAATTCTCCCTTCTGCATGAGAGGAGTAATTCTGTAGTTGGAAATATTTCCTCATGCCAAGAAGCCATGTCTCGACATCTTCCTCCTTCTGGTGTTCTCCACCAAATGTAGGAGGCTTAATCTTGTCCATTTCTCCCTTCAACTCATCCACTCCAGATCTTCTATGCTTTTTGGTAGGAGATGGACTTGAACTACTGTGTGCTCTAATCTTGGAGTGTCCTTGGCAGTGATGATGGTGTCTACCAACACTCCTTGATTTTCTCTTCTCATCAGGGGACCTGTGACTTCCTGATTTACTGGATTCACTCTCCATATCCAATTTCCCTTCTATCCTTTCCAGACTCTCTATCAACTTTAGGTTGAATTCTCCCTGTTGATCCCTGGCTTTCATGAGATTTTTGTTATCTGCTCGGTGATGCTGGACATATTTCAATGATTTTAATCATGTTTCCTTCCTTATCTATCTCTTCTCCATGCCCATTGGAGTTTGATCCTTCAACTCCCAAATGGACATCCATTCCTTTAGCTTCATTCGCAAAACTGGAAGCATTCTATGCCTTCTCCATTCCTCTGCACTAAGTGACAATTCAGTTCGATTCTGATAATCGTTAACTCTGCAAACATAATGTGCAGTCAACCGAATTTTGTCAGGCCAACATTTCTTAACAATTTCCACAGTATTCATAAACCAATCTGATTCAAGAAAACATTTAGATTTCATTATACGGTTCTCGAGCAATCAAGAATCCTCGCAGATCTTTTCTTTTTGAGCTTTTCTATGTTCTGCAACAATTTTTGGGCACTAGCTCCTTTGCCTTAGCCGTCAACCCATGTGACCACGGCTCTTGCCAAGTGCTAGATCGATAGGTGCTTACTCGGGACTTCGGGCCTCCGTCCTCAAAAGTTTCAAAGCACATTTCAACAATCTCTTGGAGTTCCGGATTAATGAACTCATGAAGTAGGGTGGATCGACAATCCATGCCTACCCAACATCTAACGGTTGACACCCACTGTGGGACTTCAGGCATCTGAGCTTCGGGGCTTCAGAGCTTTGGAGTTTTGAAGCTTTAGACTTCATAAGTTTGTGCATCAACACACCCCACTTCTCCCGAACCATTAATCTCCGAACACTTCCATGTCAACTTTAGTGATGTCATTATGTCTCGTCACCTCAGCATTATAAAAATCTTGAAAGTTCTTCCTTTCTTTCCTTTATGAACCATTCTTCCATAGTGTCAGGTCTCCAGACTTCACAACTGGTGCCATGCATCCATTGGGACCCATAGTTTCCATACTTGAACTAAGATACCGAATAGTCACCTCACTTATCACCTTTCAAATTGCAGGGGCATTCAACGATGGTTTAGAGTAACCCGCCTTTCATCCTACAATTATTCTAATGCTGACACGTAACCACTTGGTAAAACCGTGGTTTGGATTGCGGGACCGCCTTGGGGAATTAACTCCCATGCAACTTGGGTTCCCACAATGCCTCCTGGATGTCAATCTTGATGTATTGTGATCAACGCCAGTGTGGGTCCACCGACCTTTCAACTATGTCCTGTAACCCCAGGGCCCACATAGTACAACTGACAACATTACAGGTGGGGGCACATGGTAGGTAGAGGGGAGGTCCACATCATCTCTAGGTGACGTCATTAGGAATCACTACTTTAGCTCTTTGGGGCTTCGTAACTTCAGGCTTCAGGACTTCTCTTCTCAGCACACACTCATTCTCCCAAATGCCAAAATCCCGAACAAGCCAATCTGATGACACATGACCCTCTTGACGAATGGTTCGGATTAGCTCCAGACTTTAGAGCTTCGTGCTTCGACCCTTCTCTTATTTTTTCACCTAACTTCACCGAAGTCACGAAGTCTGAAGGGCTTCCAGGTTAACCCTCCTGCACTTTCTCCAGATCTGACGGTTATGAAGTTTTCTCCTTCTCCCGAACAGATCCTATGGTCCCAACACCATGAATGTTGTGATCTCTTTCTCTGTGGCCATTTATTAAACTTATTACGCCTCCTGTGTTCCAAAGAAAGTCCAAGTGTTCTTTCAACGCCCTTATATCACTCAAGGACACTTTGAACTTCGAATTTTGTCCCTTTCGACAACAATTCACTTTGAAATCTTGGTCTCATTAACCACTAACATGGCCCATCTAGGTGCAGTGTCAAAACCATGGCTCTAATACCATCTTGTAACGTCCCTGACCATCAACACCACCTATGTCGGGCAATGCTACGAAAATACCTTGTTTGTACAACTAGCTCTGATACCATCTCGTAACATCCCCGACCATCAATACACCTCTGTTAGGCAACGCTACAAAAATACCTTGTTTGTAAAACTAGCTCTGATACCATCTTGTAACGTCCCTGACCACTAACAGATCGGGCAACACCACTGTGGAACGTATATATATAACATGCATATTTAATGAATTTAAATCAAATAAAACATAATTACTGCTACCATATAGTATGGAATGGAATTGACAGTAATTCCTACATGCAACAGAACACATGATAACATTTCAAGATTCACAGACATGCATAACATACATATTTAAGCACAGAAATGATACTTATCTTTTAACAGGAGTAAAAACACCAACTGCGTGTAGACATTCCATGGACCTCCTAGCCTTAGACCACGCTGCTCATCACGCTCAACAGTGGGTCACCCCCAAGCTGGGACTAAGCTCCACCCAGGGCAAGGGAATCCTAGACTAGGATGAGGTTATAGGCAACTGCACAGTACCACTGGAAGGATTGTCGCCAATATCCTTCTTACGCCCACTACTCACAGACTCTCATTCCCCACATGCCTGTTCCATCCCAAGAATATGCACCTTCACTGCTCCACAGTCCATTGGCTGCTCCACTTCCCTTTTCAGGGTCTTGACAACAGGCCGGATCAAGAATTCTCAGAGCTCCTTAGCTAGTGCTGGACTCTCTTTAGGATAAAATCACTTCCCGACAAACTCTCTCACCTGGTGTGATTTGCTCACAGGCCTGACAACCTGCCTCTTCAACCACTTCAACTCAGTTCCAGCAGGGTGAGGACAACAGTGACAACAACAACATTATGTTAACACACGGGTGACAACAACAACATTATATTAACACACGGGTGACAACAACAACATAAAATGGCATGGACATCGAAAACGACAACAACCAAATGTTAAGACACAACACGACTCATGCGAATAAAAATGTGTTGAGCTTCATAGGAGAACACATATCAGCTGCACGGGTTACTGGTTTCAGGGAGTGTGAAAAATATGTAGAGCTCGATGATGGAGGCCAAACGAGTTTGGTGAAGAATGGAATAATGGGGAGCGAACCCACCCAACAAGCTGACTCTCCAACTTTAACTGCATGCACCTAGGTCGACACCTGTCTTCCTGGAGCTGCATGCACTCCATTTAGCATTCGTTTCCCTTTCCTAGGAACTTAGGATAGCTGGGTTTAATTTTCCCCACTTTAATATTTTCATTAATTAGGAATATATTATAATATTCCCTTGGGTTAAGTCCCCAATCTTAGCCCCTCTTTCCTAGCCTCTTAGTCCCATCTCTTTCCCTACCTAGTGGAGCTTCGTCCCCCATCACTCTTTCTTCGTGGTCGGTCTACGCGCGACGATGTATGTTATTAATAATTTGCATAATTACATATACAAAATCAAGCCCACTGACCTTAGCATCTAGGCTCTTCGGCCTAATAACACATAAGCCTACCAACTTGTAATTACTTGGCTCACCAGCCTACAACATCATTACATTTCATAGGGCCTCGGCCTTGTGGTATTACAACTTCCATAGTCACTCGTCAACCCCATTTATCATCTTGTAACGAAAACCCTGCCAACAACTTCTTGCACCTAGAATGAGCTTATTTCTCAATTCTTCCTTGAACTAGAGCTGCAAAACGTTGTTTTCTCTTCTCAAGATTGGTCTTTTGACTCTCCCTCCTCACATAGATCTGCCTCTACCCCCTAACTACCTCTTTTCTTGCCTTCCTCAGCAAGGTTGTGTGGGTTTGAATCCCTAGCTCATGGTCAGGTTTGGAATACTTGCAGATGGGTACTCTGACCCATCTCCTCATTAAATATTGAGTTGGACTCTTCCAGCTACCAGTCTGACTGGTAATTCATTTTCTAGGTCAGAGGACTATTTTGGGTCTGAGCCATTAAATCCAGTAAGGTACTGGATTGGTGGGGGGTCATCTGAACCATTTCTGGTTCCCCTCACCATCTCTCTCATAACATCATTGTCTAACTTGGCAAACCCCCCTTTCAGTAGTTATGCAACACTTATCCATTTTCTATTAATAACATAAAATACATACATTGACCTTTTATATAAAAAGGTTCATCGAATCCAACATTCACACATATCTAGTCTGCCATAGTCTCTTGTCTAGTTATAGTTATTTTAGAGACTGGGGGAAACAAGAGTATTACAATCGAGATTTAGAGATGGGACAAAGCCAAAGACACCCTACAATAACCAATTGATCTAGTAACAAATGACCAAGACAATCAAGAGGAAAGTCCTATTGGGGAGGCCTCTAGTTGGTTGGAGAGTTGAGGAGATGGTATATTTGAGTAATCCAAGTGTACGAGAGATGCAAACAAGAGATCTAGGTCACATTTTAGTTCTAATCTAAAAAATTAAAGGTGTGTAAGAGATTAATTTAGAACCCTTGAAAAAGGTCTAAAATATCGCTTAAATATATTTGGAAACAACTTAAAGGCATATGAGATCATTGGGCTAGTTTTGACTGAGGAACCATAGGTTTCTAGGTGTTCGACAAGTAATTTTGGAAAAATACCCATTTGATCTACATGTTGAGGAGAAAAGGTGTGGTAAGGTACACAAAAATATGACACATAACACACATTATGAACAAGGAGAGAAATATTTTTTTGACCAAGTACACCCCTTGAAAAAGTGTACCCAAATGGATTTGGGCCTATTGGAGACCCACAATGAGGCATTTTTAATTAACTAGAGACTAAATCAAGGGCATGAGTCCTAAGATTTGATAAATATACTTAGAAGTTGTTCTAAGTTAAGATCCCAAGAGGTCTAGGAAGGAAAACCATGGAACCAAAGGTCAATCTAAAAGGGAATGAAGGAAAAAGGGACGTTATCAAAACATCGGGCACCATGTTAGTGGACCATAATAGTGTGCCTATAATATTACAAGGTCATTGACTCAAAGGAAAGTAAACTAGTAAACCAACATAATTGAGTTGTTACAAGGATAGGTGGAAGCATCGTGTTGTCATCCATGGGTGGGGCACATGTCAAGTGCGTGATAAATTCTCTCCATACCCACATCTGAAGGGGTATGTATATGAAGAGTACGAAATGTAAAATCCATATTTTACATATCTCCCCCATGACAAAAGATTTTATCCATGAAGAGGAGTATGAATGAATTATCGTGAAAGTGAATCAAAGGTAAGGAAGTAGAAGAAGGCAAAGAGAAAATAAAGGTGAAAATAATAGGCAAAATAATTAATGCATGTAGAGGGGAAAGCGCCCATTGGAAAGTGTAGAACAAACTAATGGCCTGACATAAGGAAATAAGTATTTCATGTACCTAGGCTTGTCCTAGTAACCATCATGGAGGTCCTCATTCCTAAATACCAATACATTTAAAAGAAGAACAACAAGAGCCACACATCGGTGTAATAATGACAAGAAAAAATACAAGTAAAAAAAAGGAAGTCTCGTGTTGCTACAATAAATTTGGAAAGTAATATGATTGTTGTTGATAAAGAAAAACATCCTAAACCATCTAAAGGAATTGATTCTGAGGTTGAAGAGAAAGGCCACTCATCTTCTGAATGTGATAAGGTTGACATTGGTTCTCCAAGATTGGTAATACTGATGCGAAGTTTGATAACATGACTAATATGTTTCAAAATCTTAGTAACAAAGTTATAAAAATCAATATAGGACAACTTTCATTCCCTTTGGTGAACAAGCCCTTTCAGAAGAGACAATACAAATAACAAAGGAGACCACTCTTCCCAAGCAAGGAAAGGAATTCTGGAGATAGTCCTCCTCCAATTCTTGTCAAGACAAACAATTTTGTTGATACATAAACTTCTTGGTGTAGTGGTTGTGAAGACCCCCATAAAAAATATGGGTGTATTCTATTTGAACAAATAATATATGTGATGGTAGAGTATTACCAAGAAGGAGATGAATGGTATTATGAAGAACATTCATAAGCAATCAAAACTCTTTAGGAGCACTAAGACGGTGAACTTTGGAATCATCAAGTCGATGTAGATGAAACCAATCAATTTGTTCATCCCCAAAGGGGCAAGTTATTGGATAGAAGGAAGGGAAAGCCTCACCTTGTTAGAAAAACAAGCAAGCACAACCACAATGGAAGAATTTGCTTGTCATTATCTAGATTAGGAAATCACTATAACTTCAAAAGGCAGATCAAAGACCCTAATCCTCTTCATCTACATGACCAAAAGGTGTGACCAGGAGTTCTCTTCCTTTGGAATTTGATCTAGCTTAGGAGATAATAAAAAATACTAATACTCCATTCAATAAATTAATCAAGATCCCATACTATAGGGAAAATGTTTTGGAGTTGCATAAAAAGCGTATCATTTTGTATCTATATCAGTTTTGCTAAACTAACAAATGGATGAGTATACTTCTGATGGGACCCAGTCAAAGGTGGGGGAAAGAAAATAGAGTAATCATTCAAATACACTATCAATGGTCCTTCTTACACCTTTGTTGGGGGGTGAAGGCACCACAAAGGGAGTGCCAGGAAGTAGTGGAAAGGGCCAAGGGGTGGTGTGGGATTTAGACAACCATATTTTTATGTCACTAACTCATTGGAAGATGCCATAGATGAGACAAATGAAAAATGATTCCTAAGTAAATTAGAAAGTACAAGGAATCTATATACATCACCTGTATGCCTCAAAACTCACCCAACTTGCAATTGTATTTATTTATTTTGGTATGCATTTCTCCAAAATTGCAAAAAGTGTCAAAAACTGAAAAATTGTCATTTTTGGGAGTTTATAACTTCTGTACAAGAATATATTGATGCCAAATGAGGATTTATAATTGAAGTGTATCTATTATACTCTAGCATGATACCCTTGGTTTTCCTGAAGAAATCATTTTGACATGATATGCTTGCATCACAAAAGGCCATACTAGGATAATTGACAATTCTTTGATAAGAGAACATATTTTTCATGTTTTTCTACGACAATATATTTTTTGATTGGATGGAAAATATAATCATATGAGAAGGTCAATTATGTCATGAGGAACACTCAAAAAATCCAAAATTTGGACTTGTATTGAAGCTTGGGAATCCACTTTAGTAAAACCTATTGAAATTGGTGAAAAGAGTCAAAGTGTCGACTTTGTGGATTGATTCAGTGCAACTAAAGAATAGTTTGGATATTCTCATCCATGGATTTTGTATGAAATTATTTCAGCACCATTGCTAACTTGACTTCGTTTAGGTAAGATAACGCCCTTTATCTTTAACAAGGAAGGTGATGGGGGTGGGGTGGGGGGCGGGCACACTTCATCACTCCATGAATATCTCTTGAATGCATCCGCTTCCAAAGGCGAGGCAAAATGAGTATATCCGAGCGGACTTGGGGAAAGCTCCCACTCGTCATCGAGTCGTTATTTAGGTAGCTAGAAATTGAGGAGATGGGTAGCTGCCATTGTTGTTGATTTCAACCATATACACTTGGAATCCACATGGCATTCTTATGTACACATTGGTATGCATAAATCTGTAAGCCACTTCAGGCTAATTTGCACCTTGTTCTTAATGCCTAGAATTCATGTTTCTCATTTTTTTGCATATATTTGACTTTCGAGAGTCTTATAATTATTTCCAGTCAAATATTATTTTGTAATGCCAATCAAGGCTCCATTTCATATTTAAATTTAATTATCCAATGGAATATGAAAGGATTGTATTCCCATTTAACAAACCAACTTCTAATTCATTTGTTTAAATATATTGAGAACTAAGAGAAACTTAGGGCTTTTGGTCCTATGAATGTGGAAGTGTAGAGAGGCCCTTTCACATGGCTGTAGGTTCCTATGAGAATGGATAAGTGTAGGTTCAAACTGATCCGGATTTATGCAGGAACACAATGAAATACATAAATACACATAAACGCAAAGATGCAATGGAAATAAAACTTCATTTCATTAACAAAAAATGACTGAAATATGCTTACAGACATAATGGAAATAAAATAGCTAGGGCATTGGTAGCTTATCTCTGAGAAGAGATCTGGAAGATACTGGTCTCTGAAATCTGTGTTACAATGAGGCTCGAAGGCCTATATATTATTGAGCAACAATGGAAAACCCTAAACATCCAAAAACCTAACCCTTGGAGATGAAATGCCAAAATATGGGCCTCGTTGGGGTAAATTGGTACATCAATTTCCCGGGGTCGTAACTTTGGCATACTATCTCCATTTGACGCACATGATACATCGTTACAAAGATCTATCTGAGGACTACACTGCTAACAATGAATATCGAGTCCGGAACAAACTCATTCTGGAGGCGCCACTCCTTTTAAGGTACAAGTAAACTTTGACATTCCCATATTTAAGGGACAAATAGATGCAGATGTCGTAGATAGATGGTTTAATCTATTAGAAGGATATTTCTCGGTTAATGACCTTTTCGACCGAGAAAGGATTATTTTTGCACTCAAATCCATCCCCCATGTCAAGAACTGGTGTGAAACCTTCTGGGAGCAACAGAGCGAGGGGCAACCCTCTCTGTTCTCGGTCGCACCCACTTGGAATTCTTTCCAAGACGCCATCGAGGAACAATATTATCCCATGGGGATCTATGAGAACAAATACATACAATGGAATACACTGTGGGAGAAAAGGGACCAAGATGTGCATGAGCTGACGAATCTATTTCATACCCTACGCACAAAATTGGGTATCAAATATTTGGAGAAACATTTGGTGTTAAAGTACCGCAGGTGTCTGCATAGATACATTCAAGAGGAAATGGAGTTCCTCGACATCTCCTCACTTGGTGTGGCATACCGCTATGCTGCCAATATTAAGAAGAAGTTCAAACAGAAGAAGCGATACTTTGGGTTTGTGAATCAGAAGCAAGGGAAAGGTACCCCCAAGCCTCCGAACAAAGGACCAAGCCAAGGTGGGGCGGCCTAGGAAAAATCGCTAAAGCCACAAGAAAAGAACAACACCACGAAGCCAAAAAATGACATGGGTAAGTGGTGTGATTTCCATAAGAGCTCCACTCACAACACAAGTGAGTGTCGGGCCAAGCAATCATTAGTAGCTGATTTGAAGACTTCTGAATCGGATGCAGGATCCGAATCTGAATCAGAACTGAACAAGGGGAGTGATAGGGGAATCAAATTATTGATGCGGATCCCAACACCACCATTTCCACCACAAAGATCCAGAAGAAGGAACTGAAAGATCCAGAGGAGGCAGAGCGCCTCTTCCATTCCCAGATGTGGGTAAAGGGTTCCTCGTTGCAGTTCATTGTTGATAGAGAAGCCAGAAGAACGTCATCTCAGTAGAGGTCGTGAAATGAATTTTCTTGCCGACCACAACACACCCACAATCATACACCATCGGGTGGCTGCACCAAGGACAGGACCTCCGCGTCAGCCAACAATGTCGCCTTCCCTTCAACATCAAGCCCTTCACAGATGAGGTATTATGTGACATTGCTCCTCTTGATGTTTCTGATGTATTATTAGGCCAACCATACTTGTGGAAGTGACATGCTGTGTATGAGTCCAGGCCTCGTGCTATTATTATTACTTTGGGAAATAAGTTGTACAGGATACCGAAAATAGCACCGCCTACATCCAACTCTTTGGTTACTACAAAACAATGCAGTAAGCTCATTTCCAAAACTAGAAAATTTGTTTTCCTGATGAATCGCCCTCAGGGAAAGAAGAAGACTATGGACACGACCTTCAGACAGGGCCTCTCTGCATGACATCAATAGATGGATAAGGTCGTGGAGGAGTACGAGGAAATCTTCACCTCCCCCACAGGGATGCCTCTACACTGCCAGGTCAAGCACCCCATTGATCTGACCCCAGGTGCGTCGTTGTCCACTGGACCAATCTATCGGCACTCTGTTCTATAGAATGACGAAATCAAGAGGTATATTCAGGAGCTATTGCAGAAAGGTCACATTCGACCGAGTTCATCGCCCTGTGGGAGCCCGATCGTGCTGGTGCAGAAGAAGGACGGGACTTGGAGACTCTGCATTGACTATCGAGCGTTGAAAAAGATCACTGTCCGGAATAGGTACCCGATCCCATGGACTGATGACCTTCTGGACCAACTCAAGGGGGAGAAATATTTCAAAAAGATCAACTTGAAGTCTGGGTATGACCAGGTACCAATTGAACCCTCTGATGTGTGGAAGACTGCCTTTAAATCCAAGGAGGGCCTTTTCAAATGGCTGGTCATGCCTTTCGGGTCAACGAATTCCCCTACAACCTTCATGAGGCTAATGGACGACATATTGCGACCATTCACCAACTCATTTGTAGTGGTGTACTTGGATGAAATTCTGATGTTCATTCAGACTTGGGAAGAGCACCTCCACGACATCCAACAGATCCTCCAAACACTGCAACAACACAAGTTGTGTTCCAATTTGGAGAAGTGCACTTTTGGCATGACCCAGTTTCAGTATCTGGGATACATTATTGATGAGAGGGGGGTGCATGTGGATCTAACCAAGATCCAATTCATTCAAGATTGGCCAGCCCCAACCACCCTAACAAAGCTTCGTAACTTTTTGGGCCTTGCCAATTTCTACCACAGGTTCGTGTTGGGATTCTCTCATATCACTTGGCCCTTGAGTCAAGTCACCAAGGGAGGAGCGAAAGAAAAATTATTTTGGTATGAATCTCAACAAAAGGCGTTCGAAGAGTTGAAGCATCGCTTTTTCTCTACACCAGTGCTCACATTACCAGACTTGCAACAACCATTTGAGATCGAGACATATGCCTCTGACCATGCTATTGGGGTGGTCCTTACTCAACAAGGACATCCAGTGGCATATCAAAGTGAGACACTTTCTGACACAGTCCGAAAGTATCCCACTTATGACAAAGAGATGTATTCTATTGTGCAGGCTTGATGACAATGGAAGCATTACATTTTGGGAAAGGAAATGGTCATCCACACAGACCACTGACCCTTGCAGTTCATACAGACACAAGGGAAGTTGTGGAACAATCGCCATCAGAAGTGGTCCACATACATGCAATAGTATCATTTGAACATTAAGTACAAGAAATGAAGCACCGATAATGTTGTATATTGCCTCAGCCAACCACCTATTATGGCGCTAACAACGGTGCTCAACTCTTGTGGGCATGAGACTTTCGATTGGTCGCTTCTCTACAAAAGTGATCTAGAATTTGGCCACACATACAATACGCTCTTGGAGGGTTAGAAAGTTCCTAATTTTCACCTCCAAGATGCCCTGCTATGTCACTTGGGTCACCTTTGTATTCCTTCAAGTGAGCATGCCAAGATGATTTGGGAGGTGCACTACAGTCGGGTCGCTGGGCATTTTAGGGTCGAGAAAATCGTGGCAGTACTGCAAAATTATTTCTATTGACCGAACCTTCGATATGATGTTGGGAAGTACATCAAGTCTTGCACTTCTTGTGCCATTTCCAAATAGACCATCAAGAAGCAAGGCCTCTATACTCCAATACCTACCCCTAGTCGACCTTGGGAATCCATCTCCATGGATTACATGTCGGGCCTTCCTTCACCTAAGCATGGTAATGACTGTGTTTTTGTGGTCGTCGACAGATTCTCGAAGATGTCCATTATGATGGCCTAGAAGAAGAATATCACAGCAGAAGCCACTGCTAAACTCTTCTTTGAATGAGTGTGGGTACACTTTGGGATCCCATAGTCTATCATCTCAGATCGGGACAACATGTTCCTCGGTACATTTTGGTGCAACCTTTGGTCGATGCTGGACACCAAGCTCACCAATTCCACATATTTCCATCCACAAACTGATGGTGAGACAGAGGTCGTCAACCGGATGATCGTACACATTCTGCACATGTACAACTCAAAGCATCCACACACATGGGATGAGAGCCTCCCCTATGTACAACACAACTACAACTGGGCTCTCCATAGCTCAACCAACCACAACCCCTTTCAAGTGGCTTGTGATTCCAGCCACTATGTCCTATTGACATAGCCATGCCATTTGCAACTACTCAGGCAGATTCATCCCATGTCCAGTCTGAGGCCGACAAGGCAAACAACTTCATTGAGCGCATTCAACACATCCACCAACAGGTTCATGACATCTTGGACAGAGCCAATGCTAAGTACAAGCAACGACATGATCAACATCGGGTGCCACACAACTTTCAGGTGGGCGACGAAGTGTGGCTACATTTACAAAAGGAGCACCTCGCTGGACCCTACCACAAGATTCGCCCGCTCTGATATGGGCCATACACCATCACCAAGGTTGTAGGGGACAATGCCTTTGAGCTCAGTATTCCACTATTCCTTGGTCAACACCCAGTGTTCAATGTGGACCACCTTCAGCCCTACTTTCCACCTCTATTAGACACATCCGACATGGAAGAACAACTCACACCAATAGAGTTAAACCCAGATTGCATGGAACAAGCCACAACTGATCGGATTATGGACACACAGATCAAGAACTCCCGCCAGCAAAGGATCCAACTATATCAAGTTGTCAAAGCAGGCCAACTCCTTCACCAGGGCAAGTGGCTCACTAGGGACCAAGTTCAACAGAAGTTTCCTCATCTCATGGAGGAACTCAATGCAATGGGGACCATTGCTTCTTAAGGGGGGAGGAATGATCCAGACGGATATTGGTGGCCACCCGCCTATTCCACTTGGACCCACACCATTGTTTCTTTCAGTTTTTTAGTTTCCTTAATTGTAGCATAATTTACTATTTTTAGCAGTTTTTCGGGTCCTCAACTTGGTCGGAATGAACTCATATTTGCTAGAGCATTTGATGCCAAAAAAATGTCGTTTAGAGCCTCAAAACGGCTTCGGAAGTTCAGGACCCGAAAAATTGCTAAAAATAGCAAATTGTGCTACAATTAAGGAAACTAAAAAACTGAAAGAAACAATGGTGTGGGTTGAAGTGGAATAGGTGGGTGGCCACCAATATCCACCTGGATCACAAACCTTGCAATGAGATATAATGACTCGAGAGTTTTTTAAATCCTCTATGTTTGCAATAAAGAATGCAGAATTATGGTTGTGAATTTTTTCTATGTGAATTTTAATTGTTGTTGTTGTTGTTTGATCGTTTATTTCTAATATATGACTTTGAATTGCAGGCCATAGGATTTGCATCAATATACAATCATGGTTGAAGTTGAACCTTATCTAAACCGCACTACTAGTAATGAAGATAAAGCTCTCACTACTTTGTGGACAATGCACTTCGATGGAACCAATTCTTAGAATTTTGTTGTTGTAGGTTTAGGTCTTATTTATCCCCTTGGTAAATCATATCCTCATTCATATCAACATGAATAACTTTTCACAAATAACATAGTTGAGTATGAAGCGTTATTGTTGGGCGTCGATTTAGGAAGAAAGATGGGAGTAAAATTGTTGTGTGTATTTGAGGATTTTGATCTAATTATGTAGAAGGTTAGGAATTTATGTCTCTATAATAATGAAAGATTAAAGCATTATAGAAATGAAGCTTGGGGTCTAATTGGACTCTTTGATGCCTTCACAAATTCTATTATCCTTAAAATACAAAATTAAGGGGAAGATGCATTCATTGCCTCTGCAACTAATTTCTAGCTTGTTGCTTTATCCCATTTTTGTAAATTTAAAATAGAAATCCTATTTAGACAAGTTTCCCTAGAGAATGTTGAGCACTATAAATGATTTGAGTATGATGTTCAAATCCTCATATTCTTTAGTAGTTTAAGGGAATATGCCTCTCAACAAGTCAATTGGAGATAGGATGATGGCTTGGGTTGCATTCTATAAAGGGGGCTATATTGCTAATTCTCAATAGTAGGGATTAAACTGAAGGATGAGGGCCAATTAGACTCTTTTTTGGTATGGAATAATCCTTTGGGTTAATGATTGGACAACCGTTCAATGGTATTTAAAATTTATTTCCATTATTTTTATATCGTTTTCCAATCTATGTAATTGATGCAAAGTAAATGACCAAACTAAATATTTTGAAGAAATATGTTTTATAGGATAATCTGTGTAAACAATCAATAAAATTTATTTGAAGTTTTTGATTCTCTTAGAATTAACTCGTTTAAGAACTTATTACCACGTGATAACATTTAGGAAATATAGACTAATACAAGTTGAAAAGATGAAAATTATGACAATAAAACACCCATAATTAATTCCACGATATTTCATATATAAGATAATGGAAAAAAACATACATTAACTATGGAAGAAAATACCCTTTATTGAAAATACATAGTAGTTCATTCAACCATATAATATAACTTAACAATATTTAAAATTCTTATTAGACAAATGTGACATTTGACCAACAATGAAATAATCCACAAAAATGAATGCACAAAGATCTTCAACTAATAAAAACGTCTTGACTCCAAATGGATTTTCTAATTCAAGCCTTGAAGTAGTTGTCACTATAAGCCTTAGAGTTAGAAGACCTATTTCTAGAGGTTGATCATCTAATTTATAAGAAAAATATATATTTAAAAATCATATAAAGAAAAACTATAGAAAAGGAAAAAAAGCTTGCAAATCGCTATGACTCTGGTGGACTAGGCAATTCAATGTCTGCATGTTTAGCATCATATGTGGCCCACTGCTCAAATAATTCTTCACATAAACACAAATGTGGGAATGCATGTTGATCCATGGGTAAACTCATTTTTTCCTTCTCATGTCTAAACTGTTGAATGTGTTTTTCTATTTTAGGAATCATTGACTCCAGTCTAACATAAGTTTTAACTTCATCGACAAGATACTTCTGCATGTGACCATGCTCTACTGAAGTTATCCTTGTGATATTAGCCTAGCGTGTGTCTGTAATCTATTTAAACTCTGATTATACTTCATCTATAGGCTGAAATTCTTCAGGCTAGCCAAAACTAGGAAAATGATTATCAAACATGGTATTAATGATAAAATTCCACAATTTTAAACCTATTGACCATTCATCATTCACTTAAATCCATGACACTATAACCATTTTTCCCCAACATTGCACCAATATTTGCATTCTGTCTATTCCTTCCTCTGTTTGAATATTGATTCCATGGTATTCTTCCTCGTGTGCCTTTTGAATTTATTTGATATGCTCAATTTTATCTTGCATTTTAGCTTGTTTATCATTCCATCTTAGGATATCTTTATGTACTAATTATAGTTGTAGAGTTTCTTTCTATAGCTCCATTATTTTGGTTATGAAATACCTTTTTATCTGCTCATGCTTCTCATCTTCCTCTAGAACATCTTCCACAAGCATGATCACAATATCTCGAGATTCCTTGTAATATATTACCTGATTTCTTAGGGATGAAATTTCCCTTTTCATGTTCTCAAGCTTGCTTTCACCAGCTTTGGCCTTGTCGATAGTAGCACAAGAAATTGCTACTCTTGCAGAGAGTAGTTCATTAAGCTTTTCTCTTTTTGTATCCAACAAAGGTTCTTTTGTAGTGCATATTACAACACTATGTACATCCACCCTTCTTCACTTATGCATTCTTTTTACAATAGCTTGCCTCCTATGATTATAGGAAATAGACTCAAGATCAACCTCCTCCTCCAAAGGGTTTGGAATTGGCTGATCACCCCATGATATGATGTTTTTGAAACTTCTTGGTATGTGAAACTATTCTGGTTTTGGTTCCTTTCCTTTATGAATTGCTTGCATCTCTTTAGGATTCTGAGCTTGATTAGTTGTTTTGGGAGAAACTTCCTCTTCAATATGAGTACTCTATTTTGTAGTAGACTCCTCGTCCTTATTCAAATCAATGATTTCACTCGGTGGGATAAAAGATTGTTGGTCTAATGGATTTTCTGGTATTTGTTTTGTTGTACCATGTTCCTTTGCAATTTCCTAGATGCATGTTGGACATGCAATTTTGGAATACAGTTTTGGGAAAAATCCCAAGTACATAAGAAGTGCGTAGAAGAGGTGCACAGAGGAGAAGAAGAAATACGAGGAAGTGTGCAACTGAGATGCATTGAGAAGTACAACGCGTAATAGGCAGAATAAGATAAGGAATAAATAAAAGAGAAGAATAAAGCAATGCAAGAAAGCGAATGAAAAGGAAAGATGACATCTCAACATTCTAAAGATGGAAGGATGCACAAAAGTAGCATGTAGACAAAAAAGATAAAGAAAGCAACCAAACAACCAGTTAACTGAATTAGCCATGCAATGTAATGGGTTTTTGGGATGAACCAAGTAGGGTTTTAAGCCCTAGATTTGATGTATAAATATGTAACAAGTTGGGAGATTAGGGGTTCTATTCGGTTCTTGTCTATGAAATGTTTATATGATTCCAATTCTCTGTATCTGAATGTAAGGGATGATGCAAAGAGAGAGAGTCTTGCACTGCAGAGTGGCTAGGCTAGGAGAAAAGAAAGATGTCCATCTTTTTAAGCGCAGTGCGCAGGCCTGAAGCACTTAACAAAAACATAATAAAGAAGCCAATGGTTATGGGAATAGCCTAGAGTTGGGTGAACAACGTTAAATGTTTTGTGACATGTCTTTTATGTGATTGTTGATAAAAGTTTATTTGGATACATAGTAAATTAGTTTTGTCTTATGGTTAATATTTGTGCAAACAATCATGATGGTTACAACAACGAGTTTATGCAATAATCTGGAATATAATGATATTATGAATCTGAATTGCTAAGTAAATTAATACAAGACAAGGGTGGAATTATGTGCACATAACTAATAAGGAAGAATGAACAAATGATCGCCTCCCATTCCCTCACTACTATAGAAACCTGGTTCTTGTAGTCCCAATAGATACCTTGGGTTAGGCTTCATCAATGCAAACATGGATGCCAAAATCCTGGGTCTCTGGTGGGTTTTGTTGGTCATAGATAAATCGAACCTAGGGTCTTACAAACCGCACACAGCTCCAACAAATGGTTCCGTTGTCGGGACACATAATTTGCAATTAAGGGGATGTTTTGGAGGCCGACTAAGAATGAGATCTCAGCATGGTTGGAAATGAAGGAAAATGAGTTTTCTCAACAAGAGAATAGAAACCCTCGAATGATTGACAAACAATGGATGCAAAGGTATGTGTACACATATCTGCATGAAATTTTCTTTGGAAAATTTCCAATTATTCTAACTGAGTGGCTAGAAAGATTAGTGGAGAATATTGGAAGGTACAGAGTTGCATTGCCGAGGAATTGGACTCCTGAATTGGTAAGACAACTGAATTATGTAAGTAACCCAACTACTCATGCAGTTGATTTTTGGTCGGATAACATACTAGAAGGATATATTACAAAATTTGCAGTAGATTGTATTCAATCATAAAGTGTCACATAAAGGGATTTTTTCAAAGGTCTGTGTGGGAGGTTCTTACAATCATTAGGTATGTGACAAGTGTGTGATGATAATGGAATACGACTTCTAAGGGGCTTGGCGCACATAGGGGAACTGAGGGATGACAAGAGGATAGTATGAGAGAACAAAGGAAGTGATGAAAAAGGAAGGGAGGGACTGATGATGCAAGAAGAGGGTATACCAGAGGAAGAATACAAGTTTGGAGAGCTGCGCAGAGGAAGGAGGTACAAGAGGCAAAAGACTGAGGCTAAGAAAGGAATCTGCATAGTGAGACAGAGGGGAGAGAACCTTGTGCAATAGTCTGAATCATGGAGATACCATATATAGGAGGAGAAGAAGAGAAATTTCAGTTCAGTCTAGTAATAGAAGAACCGGTAAGTCTGATTCTGACATGATCTTGTGTTGAACCCACGACCCCATGAGCATCACCACAATCAGAAATAATAGTTGAAGACTTATCAAAATCAATTGTAGTTTGCTAGGGAGGACCGAGTGGTAGTAATCAGAGTAGTGGAAGTAGTGTAAAAATTTAGAGTCAACCAACATCACCAAGTGGAGGGAATACACAACGCAACATGGCAAGGGTAGACAACACCCTTAGAATTCTTGAGTTCCAAGGAGTTGGGTCATAGAACCCACAACAAAATTTGTTTGTCTGCAAGACAATTTGGGCCGCAAAGAATTTCCAAGACGAGGTTATGAAGATTATGTAATTGGAAACAAAATTTAGAGGTCATGCACTGTCCTAGTACATGAAGCTGCAGAGTACCACACCTACATGGTAGGCCAGAACTTTGGCATAAATAAGGCAAGCGTTGCTAAAGGAGTTCAAGAAGCCAAATCCAGAGTCGCAGTACATCACAAAACTGAAGGAGATTAAAAAGGTACAAACGAAGTCAATATGGGACTTTGATCAAAGGTTCAAGGATCTAATGGGTAGACTGACTTTCCAGATTCCTGATCAATCATTACAGGGCTTCTACCACACATTCATAGGCTGTTGATTCAACAGACGATTGCGTCGCAGCCCCAGGCACTAGAAATTGCAATGAAATTGGAATCATCTCCTGTAGGAGACAGTGGAGGGATGTAGAAATTTCAGACGCAGTTGGATGCATTGACGATTCAACTAGCAGAACTGACAAAGGGAAAGGAGAAACATGAGCAAGTTTGGTGTACCAAATGTAGGACTAAAGGCCATCATAAGGACAGATTCCCAAAATTAACTCAATATTTGGCGACGGGAGTGCCGAATCCATTACCGAGAGGAGGATATTGGTATATATGTAAGAAATGGGGCCATCACCCAACTAAGTGTCCATTACTACAGAAGTATCAGAGTACCCCAAGGAACTTGTTATACAACTTTTGCAATTCGGTGGGACATGACGAGAAGGATTGTCACGCATTTGAATTAATGAGGGAGCACATCGGATCTGTACATGATTCAGGAGGAGAATGTTGTAGCAGAAGGGAGTGGTCCATGATATAATACCCAAATAAGCTTCAATATAGGGAAAAAAGGAAACTTTGGTAGAGGTCTAGGTAGAGGAAATTTCGATAGAGGAGGAAGGAGACCAATTATATGTTATAATTGTAATCAACCCATAAACTTGGTCTGCGACTGTCTTAATCTGTGTACAATATGCACATACTACAGATCACTGGATCATGTGAGAGAAGAGTGTTCCCAACTCATTGAAAAATTCCAGGCTAGAGGAAACCAAAACCAGAATCCAAACCAAAATGTATAGAAAATATCATTCAAAAGATGTAACAAAAGACCAAGAATAACAGTTGTTATGCGCAGAGGAGCTAGAACAAGGGATGATATGATGAATGAATGGAAGGAGACTGAACAATCGGTAAGGAAATCAATAGGGCCTATGCCATCCTTCAATTCTCAGCAAGAAAAGGAGACATATCAGAGAGAAAGAAAATAAGTACTTGGATTGGATTGGGGAGCATCAATGTCAGTTGCACGTCATGTAGAAGATTGCGTTGTGCCAGAGAAACCGACTGGAAAGGTAAGCACGCTAACAAAATTATTGAAAAGTTGTGTAGAGTTAATGAAGGATGAAACTGCGCTAAGTACAATATATGACATTATTTCTCATTGCACACGAGGAAGGGTAACTCCCATCGTACAAAGGATGGTAAACCAGGTATTGCACAGGAAGATGACCAACAAAGAATTCATATTCAGTGCACAAGTTGGGGAGTATGATGTGGATAATGTTATCTTGGACTGGTCTGATGTGAATGTGTTACCCAAGCAGACATGGGAGTTGATCGAAAAACCCAAGTTAGTATGGTCTCTGGTTCAGCTAAGGCTCGCGAACCAACACAAATTAGTATTGATTGGTCATTTGATAGGAGTGATTATGAACATAGATGGGGTGCGCAACATGAAATACTTTGAGGTAATTGAGATAGTGGATGACAGTAAACCATATCCAACACTGATGGGACTGGCATGGGATTTTGATAACCAGGAAATCATTAAATTGAAAAGGAGGGAGATGATATTTGAAGTTGAATATTTGAAATTTACTGCACCCTTGGACCCATCAGAAGCAAAGCGATATATAGAGTTGGCCATAGGAAATGACATTGACAACTTATAAAACATGAAGACGTGGATGGATGATTATGTCAATCCTACAACAGATGGTGCACTAAGTTGGCAAAGTATCGGTTTGTCTGCATCATATTCTGAAGAAGGCCTAGAGAATTGGCAACAAAAAAGTCTCCACTAGACGATGTGCACACATAACTCGATACTTGCGTTGGATTGGAACAGAGCTATGTGATCTACCTAGGTATGATGGATTAAATAATATAAGCATGTTTGTAAACGCATTTGAGTTGCAGGTACCTAAACAACAAAGGTTGTTAGCACTAGAAGTTGTCTTGAAAGCGACTCCATCCAGATGGTGGGTTGGACATAGAGATGGAATACATGATTGGTCACAGTGCATGAGACTATTGCAAGTAAGGTTTGGCATTGAGGAAGAAAATATTGCACACAATTTTACATGAGAGAGTGACCCAGTAGGTCTTGTTGAACAATGCAGGGCTTTATGGAGTTTAGTACTGGAAACAACATGGACGCATATATTTATACACACACTAGACACAATTATGAAGAACTGGTATTTGGAATTGGAAATGCACAGGGAGACAAAAAGATGGGAAGAACTGATCCAGAGGTTCAAAATCACATTTACATTTTAGCATGAATCTCCATCAATAGATGTAGCACTACAGGCTATTCAAAAAAAGATCTTTTCAGAAGAAGGGTCGATGTAGGTGGTACCAGTATGTAGTGTGCATAAAGCCAAAATGATTGCCCATGAGCTATTGGAATGCTACAATGTAGGCAAGGAAGAACATGATGAAGAGGATCCCAAACATATACAAGCACCTAAGACAGAAGGAGAACGAGCTTGAATCTGCCGCATATACACAACCTATAAAGACGTGGAAGGTAAACATTAGGACAACAAAGAATCCCAAGTTTGCACAGATAGGATATTATTGGAGTGTTGAGACAGTTGAAAAGATTGTAGACTTACTATAAGAATATTGGACCTATTCCCAACGACATTTTCAAAAATGAAGGGAATAGCAGGGGACTTAGGTGAGATGAAGATCCCACTGAAACCAATAACTAAGCTAGTGCAATAGAGGCCTTACATGTTAAATTCGAGGTACAAGGAGAAGGTGAAGGATGAAATAGAAAGGATGTTGGACGCATGAATCATTGAACCAGTAGAAGAATATGAGTGGATCAGTCTAATGGTAGTGCATGACAAGAAGACACGAGGAATTAGGATCTGCGTGGATCTAAGGAAGCTGGATGACATGTGCTTACATGACCCATTCCCAACACCATTCATAGGTTAAGTACTGGAGAACGTAGGAGGCCAAAAAACTTATTCTTTCACAGATGAATTCTCGAGGTACCATCAGATAAAAATTGTGCAGGAGGACAGGCATAAGACCACTTTTGCGAGTCAGTGGGGGAGTTATCAATATACAATAATGCCATTCGAATTGAAAAATGCCCCTGTGGTGTATTCCAGAGTAGTGGTTGCTGTGTTCAATGAGTTCATCCATAAGTTCCTCGGAGTATACTCAAATGATTGGACTGTGTTCAGTCTACTGAAGGATCATATAGAATCCCTCAGGCTAATGATAGATTGGTGCAGACAATGTCAGATTTTGCTGAACTTCAAGAGGTGTATTTTTTGCACGCTGTTTGGAATTTTGTTGGGACATGTAGTTTTCAAACAGAGATTATTAGTAGATCCAACCAAGATTGCAGTAATTTTGGAATTAGAATCACATACATTAGTCAGACAGATGAGGGAAAATATGGGTCATATAGGTTATTATAGGAAATTCATCAAAGCATATGCACAGATCACAACACCAATGGAAAAGTTATTGAAGAAGGAAGCAAAGTTTCAATGGAACGAGGACTGTTAGAAGGGGTTGGACACCTTAAATCAAAAACTTGTGACTGTGCCAATTTTAATTTTTCTAGATTGGAACAAGGAGTTCCATGTACATGTAGATGCATCGTCCATAGCATTGGGTGCAGTACTATCCCAACCAGGGGAGGGAGGCATAAATCACCCAATTTATTTTGCAAGAAGGAAGTTGTCTATAACATAGAAAAACTGTACAACCATGGAACGTGAAGGACTGGAAATGTTCTATGCACTACATAAATTTAGACATTATTTATTGGGGTCTCATTTTAAGATGTATACAGACCATTCTGCATTAAAGTACTTAGTAAACAAGCCAGTGCTGGGGGAGAGAATATGCAGATGGCTATTATGATTTCAGGAATATGACTTTGAGGTTGTAGTGAAACCATGGAAGCTGAATGAAGGACTAGATAATGTTGTAGGAAAATCTGCCTGCGGACAAGTAGATCGACCTCTAAGGCTTGACCTTAACCCTAGACAGAAAAGTGCTTATCATGGACACTGAATTTCTTTCGAATCTATCTAA
>JZKD02S1232903.1:141852-155423 GCA_000966675.3 Picea glauca
GGGTAATAAATAACATTACTAATCTAATATGCCCCAATTAAGGGGTAATAAATAACATTACTAATCTAATATGCCCCAATTAAGGGGTAATGAGCCAATATTAGGGCTTAACAGGGTTGAACTCTCGTTCCCTTATCTCATGAATCCCCGAGATGCGAGAGGTCAACAGGTGTTGATTCCTTTCACTAGGTAACACATGTCCACCTATCTATCACACGGGCCCACCTTGCGGTTCTACCACGTGTCCCTCGCCCCCAGCTTCGACACTTCACGACTTCGCTTTCCGAAGCACTACCTCCTTTGTATCCTGACACCCGAGGTGCCGAGATCCCGAACTCCTCGCTACTCCTTATCGCAACTCGTGACTTCGGGACTTTTGGGACAAAAGTCTCAAATTCCTATCCGCCGATATGCCGAAATGCCAAAATTTTGACACGTCGTCAATGCGGGTCCCACAACGGAACTTCCTGCCTTTTTTGGAGTTTAGGACTTCGTGACTTCGTGAATCCTGATGCTAAGCTTTTGGCTCTTCAACCCACGAAACCCCCGAATGGTCAACAAAGGTTTGACCTCCGTGTCGATAAGTATGCCACCTGTCCACTTTGTTTTGTCAGATTCTTCTGCACCTTCAAACCTCCGAATGCGTGATAGGCGCGATGAGACTCTGATCCAACGGTCCTCCCTCGACCTGGATCCTAGAACTGTCCTAGCTCCTCACAATTTCACCACTCACGACTTGGAGCACCCAATCTTTGGGCTCTCACCTTACGAACCTCCGAGTTCGCGAGATCCCTAGATCTCTGCCACCTATCCTCCTCCAATGGACGGTTGTGATTCTCTCGTGACTTCGTCGCTCGTGAATCTTGATGCAAAGGTTTTAAACTTTAAACTCGCGAATCCACGAAATGAGATTATGCGAGTGAATCCAACGACCCTTGTTGGCTCAGATCCTACGAACCAATTTCTCCTGAGCTTGCACTTAGAAAAAAACTCGCTGTAACTCTCCTTGCTCTTCTTTAATATCTGACGGCTCTCGGGACTTCGCGAATTCTCCACGATGAATTTCGACCATCCAATTCCTCCTTGACGATTCCTGCGAAATGAACAAAGTGTTCTTTCATGAAACTTATCCACCTACAAAACAACATTGCTGCGCCTTCTTACAACACTTCAAGGCACTAACCCTCTTGAGCTTCTCTTCGACAAATTTGAATACTCTATCCCTCCTGAGCTTTCTCCACAACTTGAGTCTTCAAGAAGACTCCTGCACACACTCCTTGCGGCAATTCTTCAAATAATTCCAAGTATTTGAACCTCTTCGACTCTGTGCACTCCCTGCCACAACAATCCTTCAACAACTCCCTCAGGTTGTAACTCTGAGACTTCACTCGACCTGTGCACTCCTTGCACGACTCCTATGCTTAACTTGCACTCTGTGAGAATGAGAACAATGCTATCCCTCCTAAGCTTTCAGAGGTGAACTCTGACTTCTGTCAATGCACACCTTGCGGACAATTTCACTGCACTCCTTGCAGGAAAACTCTTTCTCAAAGAGAGAAACAATTGAAACTCATTCTTTACTCTCCCTCTCTTCAGATTTCAAACATTCAACATGAAATCATACATTCACACATCAAAGCAAATGTATAACAGAAAGAGTAAAACAATCATGAGCATAACATTCAATCATGCATACACAAAAAGTATTTGAACACCATGAGTCTGAATCAAGCTTCATATATTAATCTCAGAACTTCTGTACATGGGTTCTTCTACACAAATTTCTGTTTCTTCTTCTCTATTCTTTCTTGATTGATAATGTTGCTAATGTTACAATGATACAAGTGACAATGTCGATATCCGTTTTCCCTCCGGCTCCTAAAACTGTCTAATCTAAGAATTTAAAGCTACCTACTTACATTTACTAGCATAAATGCCTTTTAATCCTTCAGACGAGAGCGGGACGCTCAAGGTCTGATTACAATCTACAAGTATGCCCTTTCTTAATTGTTTCATTTATGTTTGGCGTATCAAAATTCAAAACATTTCAAACAATTCATCATGTGCCAAAATGCGTTGGCATTTGTCCCACGCTCACTTGTTGTTGTTGGCGATGCTCCTGCATCACAAAGTTGGAGCATCGTCTGTCGCAACATGAAAACAAGAAAGAATACTAGAGAAGACACCAGAGGTCGAGGAAGCAACCAAAGATTTGGCTTCAGCATCACAAGCGAGTTTCCACATAGATTACATACCATTGAGGATGGATGATGCACCATCGATCCATGTAGCAACCAATGGGAAGTACCCATTGTCGACAACACCGGTTCCTCCTGGTGTAAGCCGTGAAGTAGAAATGCTCGGAAAGATTGCCGACCTAAAGTTTATGGACCATGACATCACTGATGCACATAAATTCCCAGATTTGGCTAGGGAAAATTACTTGTGCACTAGGAGCGTACCAAGTACAGGAGAAATCTTGCTAGAGACATAGGAGTGGGCGACGAGGTTGGAGAAGGTAGGTATATTGAACTTGTTGGAGATTCTACATTTCGAGCGAAGAGTGGAAATTAAGGCATGTGTGAAGGTGTTGCTAAGTTGTGTTCATGGGGGGACACTCTAGCTTGATCCCCTAGTCTCAATCGATACTGCATTGATTGCATGTATTACAATACTTCAAAAATTTGATGAGGATCTAGGCATGTTGTTCAACAAGGCGGGAGAGCGATCCCTCTCCGAGTCAATGAAAGAAAAGTCCCAAACATTCAGAGGAGAGAGGGAGATGGATGTGAAAAAAATCAATGATAAAAATGTGAGGTTTGTGACATAGGTACTGGCCTGTAAGATGTTGCGAAAATGTCGCAAAGATGAAGAACTAGCTGCAGTCATTGTAGCCATAGAGAAATGTGTGAAAGGGGTTTAGATGAACTAGGGCACCTTCTTGGTGAACCAGTTTTTACAGGATTTCACTGAGGCTAAGGAAAAGGGCATGTAATTCCATTATGCATGGTTATTGATATTGATTGCGTTGGTTGGGTAGCAAGAACCATGGTACTACCAGTGCATGCACACATCAAGTAGAGTCAATTTAGTTGGGAGGTATGAAAACTTATGGCACACGACAATTAAGAGAAGATAAAATGACAATAATGCCACATTTTTTGTATACTTGGAAAATATCATGCATTTAGTTGCACACACACCTCACATATCATCAGAGACAGTAGCAACATATAAGATATCACATGGTTTAGAGAAGGCATGCACCACATGTATGTGTAGGTCAAGAAGTATCCAACGCGTCAATGGTTTCCAACTAGTTACAGTTTGAAAACAGAGGATGTGTGGTTGATAGTGAATGACTGGGAAGAAGGTAGGAAGAGCCCAACAGAGAAGACATGACAATCAGAAGAGGAAGAAGAACAAGATAAAAGTGATTAAGAACAAGATGATGAGCATGGAAATGATCAGACTAATGGCGCATGTGATATGCCTGGCCCATCCACAACAGAGGCTCAACAAACAAGAGTCAAATGAAAGGACAAAGGAAATAACCAATAGGAGGGGCGTGCAAGAAAAATAAGGAACACAGGGAAACCCCAATTTTTACGTTAACGAATGCTGACATGGATAGAATAGGCTACTAGGTATGGGATGCCACTGAAGAAATAATGGAGGAAGCAACGAGGAAGCAATAAGAGCAACAAAAGAAAGTGCAGGATCATATGACATCACTCCAGCAGATGTTGGAAACAACGCGCATCACCAAAGAGCACATGGATGAGGAAGGAAATCCACAATTTCAGGAAAGGAAGCAAACAATGCACAACCGGTCTTGACCGAGTAAGCAAATGGGAACAAGATACTATAGCTTGAGATAGATGCACTGTAATTTCCAACGGTTGAATTGAAACAACATGTAAATACACTAGGACATCTAAACCTAATTGTGTCGAGGTTGTTAATGTGAAGACTACAAGACTTGCAGGTGGGTATGTTGCAAGAAATTTAGAACAGAGGAGAGAAAGCACATCATGAGCTCACTAGAATAATGGATTAAAGGGTTTAGTTGCAACAACAATATGACGCTGTGCCTCAACAAATGAAGGAGGTTGAAGTTTGGGTGGAGGAGGTACTGAAGGATAAAATCCAGGCCAAGGAAAGGGTCAGGAAATCCCTTAAGGAGAAGGACGAAGCTGAACATATAGCGCAAAAAAACCAAGTTTTCCATAAACTATATAAGGAAATTCCATAAGTGCCCATACTAGTAGAAGCTACTATGGAGGAACAAGTGTTAAAGATCGATGAAGACATTAAGGGCTTCAAAGCACATATTCATGACTTACAATTGTGGAGCATGCCAGGAAATCCATTGAAATTGCAAGAAGGAAGACAAAGAATGGAAACAACAACAGTTGCCAACATTAAGAGGATTTAAGGAGAATGCACAAAAATCTGTGAGGAGAGTGCTCATGTTTGGACATAATTAGTAGAATACCCTAAGATGAAGGCCATAAAGGCCAAGTTAAGAGAAGTGCAGGAACATGCACAAAAATCATCAGAAAGGGTTGCTACACTTCCACCAGTGGAACATATGACAACCTTTTTGGCTCAGAGGCAGGCATATGTAGAAGTGGAGAAAATGAGGGATCAACAAAATATCCTTCAACAACGATTGGGACCACTGTAGGATGAAGTAGTGACGATAATAGGGGAGATGACCACTGTGCAGGAAAAGGTCAAACATGCATCATATGAAACAAAGGAGAAACTGACAAGCTTGATTGTGCAGGGGGTCAAGGAAATCACAATAACAGAGGCCAACATAATCAAAGAAGTGGATGTAGCAAAGGAAACCTCCCAAAACAAATTTGTGGCATGGAAGAGTAGGCAACAGGCCTAAGTGGCTCGGGATGAGCCACATGGGAGTGTTGGGGGACTGTTGGAAAGGAAGTTTTGGAATACAGTTTTTGGAAAAATCCTAAGTACAGAAGAAGTGCAGAGAAAAGGTGCACAAAGGAGAAGAAGAAAGATGAGGAAGTGCGCAACTGAGATGCATGAAGAAGGACAAAGCACAGTAGGGAGAATAAGACAGAGAATAAAGCAAAGTGAAGAATAAAGCATGAGAAGAAAGCAAGTGAAAAGGAAAGATGAAAAATCAACATTCTAAAGATGGAAGGACACACAAAAGCAACATGCATACTGAAAAGCAGAAGAAAGCAACCGAACAACCAATGAACTGAATTAGCCATGCAATGTAATGGGTTTTTGGGATTAACCAAGTAGGGTTTTAAGTCCTAGTTTTTATGTATAAATATGTAACAGATTGAGAGATTAAGCATTTTGTTCGGTTCATGTCTATGAGATGTTTTTATGGTTCCAATTCTCTATGTATGAATGTAAGGGATGATGTAGAGAGAGAGAGGTTTGCACTGCAAAATGACTAGGCTAGGATAAAAGAAATATGTCTAGGATATATCTTTGTAAGCACAATGCACAAGCCTGAAGAACTTAATGAAAGCATAATAAAGAAGCTGGTCATTGTAGATGTAGCCCAGAGTTGGGTGAACCATGTTAAATGTTGTGTGACATGCATTTTATGTGATTGTTGTTGAAAGTATGTTTGGATGCATAGTAGATTACTTTTGTCTTATGGTTAATCTTTGCACAAATAATCATGACGATTACAACAACGAGTTTATGCAGTAATTTGGAATATAATGATAATATGAATCTGAATCGCTAAGTAAGTTAATACAGGACAAGGTTAGAATTACACATAGAACTAATAAGGAAGAATGAACAAAATGATCGCCTCCCATTCCCTCACTACTACAAAAACCTGGTTCTTGTAGTCCTAATAGATACATGGGGTGAGACTTCATTTGCACAAGTAGGTGATGCCGAAAGCGCCGGTTTCTGGTGGGTTTTGTTGGTCATAGATAAATCGAACCTAGGGTTTTCCAAACTGCGCGCAGTGTCAATAATGTAGAAAAAAAAGGTGTGTAGCCGAGACCAGATGCCTTGTCTCACAAAATGTTGAAAACTCAACACCTTTAAAAATGTTTTTAGGGAAAACAACAAAATTAAAAACATGCAAACTATGTCGAAGTAAACATAACATGTGAGGAAAAATCCAAACAAACAAAGTAAAGAAAAATTTGAAAACCAAGCACAAACTAAAAATAATGAGAGAAAAACAAATGTAGAAAATAAAGGCATTAAAACTACAATACATGAATCTACTCGTGAAAGAAGTCAGGTGAAGTAACTCTTTAAACTCTGGCCATTGACGGGAAGGGAATCAATTTTACTTTCCAGTATTTGTAATTTATATGTGCCAACTCATATCTTTTCCACAATTTATTAAGGATTGAGGCACACATTCTCAAACTTGGTGTGTTTTTCTTTGGGTTCATTGACTCTATCCCATTTCGGAACCAGATCACCCATCTCAAAATTCTTGTCACCATCTTTGTGTTTATTAAACCATATTTTTACAATCTATTGGTGGGATGAAAACTTATTCTTGGCTTTCTCCCTTTCTTCCTCCAACATAATTAATATGTCAATTCTATTTTGGAGGACAGAAGAAGGTTCTCCCCTCAAATCCTGGGACAATTGTAGGGATGGAAAGGAAATTTTGTTTAGAAGAATGGCTTCTTTCATGTAGACCAAATAGTAAGGATAGGTACCCAATTCCTCCTTAGGAGTAACTCTATAATCCTAGAGGGAATTGGGAAAGGCATTGTGCCAGTTCAAGTGATTTCCTATTACTGTCTTTTTTAAAATATGAATAATAATTTTATCAATCGAATTAGCTACTCCATTACCCTGTGGATAATAGTTAGTTGAATACCTCAAAATGATTCCCTTATCTAGAACAAATTCAAACAATAAAGATGAATAAAAATAAGCAACATTACCAAACACAATGACAAAAGGAACCCCAAACCTCGTGATTAAATGAGGTTCCCGAAATTGAATGACTAACTTTTCATTTAATTATGTTAAAGGGACAACTTCATCCCACCAGGTAAAGTAATCCATCACAATTAAGATATACTTGTGTTGTTTTGACGAATGGGGATTTATCTCTCCTATGATGTCAATGCCCCACTTCTTGAATGCTCTACTAATCCTAATATGTTGCAAAGTATTGATTCTTTCTTCTCTCTTCCTGTGGTTAACTGACATGTTTTACATTTTCTTACATAATAATGCACATCGCAAAATAGAGTAGGTCAGTAGTATCCATCTCTTAATATTTTGTGAGTTGTAGTCTCACCAACAAAGTGACCTCCATCTTTCCCATCATGGATATCCTTCAACACTTTTTCAACATCTTTCTTTTTTAGATATCTTAACAATATTCCATTGTAGTTATTCTAGAAAATGATGACATTAATCAGTTTGTATTGAGAAAATTTCAGTCATAAATCCCTTTTCTCTTTTGAATTCTTGTAACATCCCCCAGCCCAACCAGGGAACATTACCAAGCAAAAATCACATAAAATCAAAATTTTCTGCTAATTCATTTACTGTAGCTTACTAACTACGATTTAATTCACATTTTTACCAGATTTTACTAATTATAAATAAATGGATCTACAACACTGCAATTGAACATGAATGCAACTAATAACTCATTCACGATAGAAATTAACTATTTACATACACAAATTTAAACATAACGATTAAACTCATGATTAACTCAGAAATTAGATAAAAAAATTTCTTTTATAAAACGTTTATGCAACCAACTGCTTGGGAAGGACGTGCCACCCAACCATAGACCTGTTGTTCTAAATCTCAACAACAAGTCACCCCCGAGATGGGGCTAGGAATCCACAAGGGAAGGGTTCCTCTCACAATCCTCTCATAGCTAAATACCTCACAACCCACTAATATTCTCCTATAGCTATCCCGAATTTACCTCCAGCTCTCTTCCTCTTGACTTGCCCAATCCAAGGAATGTACCCCTTCACTACTCTCAGTCTATCGGGCATCCCATTAGTTTATTAGGGTCTCTCTGGCTTAGGTAGCTAGGAATCTATTTGCTGGGAACTCAAGGGACTCATTGCCAAGAAAACTACCATTGACAAACAACAACACTTGTTGTTATAGTGAAAATCACTCAAGGGTTCACTCTTCAGGCCTGAAAACCTGATTCTTCAATTTCCAACTCCTAATATGCTCCAAAATGCTCCAACAAGTTCCTAAATTCGCCCAACCTTCTTACTCTAGCGCTGGTACTCTCTTTTCCAGCTTGCTGCTTGTTGTTCATGAAAAACCTAATGTGTAAAAACAATTTGTAACCCCCATACGAATTTCCTCTATTTTTCCCAAGACAATTAACTATTCACTCTGCCCAATGTTGATTGTATTGCAGCCTCATTCTTCCAATAACTATGGAGGTGACTTCTACACCCACCCCTTGACAGGTATTCAATGATTGGACTCTTATACACTCAAACATAAAATAAATGGTTGACTCAAAAGATAATAGAATTAAAAAATATGGGTTTGGATTATACCCCATAAACCATTGCCCCCTTGGGCCCCTCTTAGACACTCCTTGGGCATTCCCCTCTCTCTTGTGGATTAATCATCCCCCATCTATGTCCATATTCCCAACAACTGGTATCACATTATTTTTTTATTATTAAAATCAGAAAATATATTTCGCATATTATATCTCTTGGCCATAGCCACATTCATATATACATTAATTAAACTAGGGATATTAGTGGGTATGTTACATTCCCCCTCCCCTAGAATTGTGCATCGTCCTTGATGCACAACACCATGCCAAAATACATATACAAATTTACATCATGATATTCATAAAATAAAAAGTATGCAACATGTTTACTCTCCAACAACAACCCCAACCATAATCTCATGTTCTTCTCAACCTGCTGACCCAAGGAATGTGACCCCATCACTACCTTCAGTCCATCAGGCTGCACCATTCTTTTATCAAGGCTATCAAAGCAGGTGACCATGAATTTATGAGATGTGGTTCTAGAATCTAGTTTCCCAAAAATGGAGTCTTGCATTTTTAACTTCCATCTTTTTCAAAATTGACAAAAAATTGTGGGTATTCCTCCCACATAGTCTCTTGATGCTCCCATGTTGCATATTTAGAACCATAGAAAGTCCATTGAACCTTTACCAACCTCGTGGATTTTTTTCTGAGCAATTTGACTTTCCAGTCTAAGATGCGAACTAGTTGCACCCAGAAATCCCCTTCGTTTTCCACCTAGATCACAATCCAATCAAAGATGTGGTTAGGTTCAAACACATATTTATTTAATAATGATACATGAAAAACATTATGGACTCTCATGGATGCAGGCTGTTAGCACAAAAATTGACATTATCAAATTTTCCAAAATCCTTGCTACATTTTGTGCCAAAATTCATTAATTTCTCGCCTCCTCAAAGCTTCATTTCCAAGACATCACCAATCTCAAAATGATCAATTTGACAAAGTATCACAATTTTCCTTGGTTGGAAATTCCCCAGTCAATTTGATTGTGTTTAAAATTACTAAATTTATCATCTTTCCAAACCTTCATATGGTCTTATTTCTCAATGTATGTTTAGTTTTCAATAAGTTATAAACACCCTTGACATTGTCTCTGATTGGAAAATAAAATTATTATTCTAGAATCATTTATATCATTATAAATGATTTTAGTTAATAATTTTATTTAAAATATTGTTTATCTTGGGAAATAAAAATATTTGGCTTTTAACCCAATCCATCAATTGATTTTAGTTAATAATTTTATTTAAACTATTGTTTATCTTGGGAAATAAAAAAAATTGGCTTTTAACCCAATCCATCAATTTTAATCAGATCATTTAAACCCTCGACCTATCCAAATGTCAAGACAACCATCAAATACTAGTCATAAGCCAAGGCAGTGCCAAGAGAACACTCACTATTAGAGTTCATGGATCCAACAGTTGTGCACCATGCGTCAAGGGGTCTTTGAGATAGTGTAATATATAAACACTTGTAGTATTGTTTGTCTCATGCAGGTGGGATATATCTCATGGATGCGACAATAAAAAGGGTGCCCAACATTCAATTATTGGTAGCAATATACATGGCTCATGTAGCTCTATAGAAGGATTCAAAGATCAAGCTTCTATAAAACCCCGAGGACTTGCAATGATGCCTTCATATTTTATCTTCATGGGTGATAGCTCCTTGAGTAGAATAAGCACTATTTCACAAGCCAAATGACGAAAAATGAATGCTTTCTTCCAAGTCATCATCTGACTGTCCTTTCATCCAATTCGTGACTGTGGAAACAAAGAGAAGAATGTCATTTCATAGGGTCGACTTGTGGAATCTTTCATAGGGATTTGAATGTGGCCACGACCCCAATTGGTAATGACAACAACAAAAATGGGACAAGACTGACCATTGAATCTTATTGCTCAGGATTTTGTTTGAATTCTTCATTGGTCGCCCAAAATATTCCAAACTCAATATATCCGAAAGGAAAATAACGACGAAGAGGTTTACAACTGTCGCACTAGAAGGCATAATTGTCAATTCATATGTTCAAATCCAACAAATGATGGCTCATTGGAAAACTAGGTCCATGAGAAAATACTTGAGCATGGTTTCCATGGATGTCATGACAACATTAACCAACAAAAGTTTCCTCCAACCCTGTCCCATGGCAAAAATATATATATATTTTTTTCCAAAAGAAATACAAATCTAGTCGAACAACCTCTTTTGGTCATGTAGTAGGTTCTTACAGGCTAGTGTTGCAACCTTTTGCTTTGATACCATAATGTAACATCCCCCAAATCAACCAGGGAACATTACCAAGCGAAAATCCAATAAAATCAATTTTTTTTGCTAATTCATTTACTGTAGCTTACTAGCTACGACTTAATTCACATTTTTGACCAGATTTTACTAATAAACAAATGCATCTACAACACTCCAATTGAACATGAATGCGACTAATAACTCATTCATAGTAGCAATTAACCATTTACATACACAGATTCAAACACAACAATTAAACTCACGAACAACTTAGAAAATAGATAAACACTTATCTTTTATAAAATGTTTATGCAACCAACTACTTGGAAATGACGTTCCACTCAACCATAGATCTATTGTTCTAAATCTCAATAGAAAGTAACCCCTGAGCCGAAGCTAGGAATCCACAAGGGAAGGGTTCCTCTCACAATCCTCTCACAACTAAATACCTCACAACCCACTAATATTCTCCTACAACTTTCTCGAATTTACCTCCAAGTCTCTTCCTATTGACCTACCCAACCCAATGAATGTACCCCTTCACTGCTCTCAGTCCATCGAGCATCCCATTCATTTATCAAGGTCTCTCTGGCTCAGGTATCTAGGAATCTCTCTACTGGAAACTCAAGGGACACACCACCAGGAAAAATACCAACGACCAACAACAACACTTGTTGTTATAGTGCAACTCACTCAGGAGTTCACTCTTCATGCATGACAACCTAGTTCTTCAATTTTCATCTCCAAAACATTCCAACATGATCCTAAATTCACCCATCCTTCTTGTTCTAGCTCCGATACTCTCTTTTCCTACTTGCTGCTTGTTGTTCATAAAAAATCAATGTGTAAAAACTGCCTGTAACCCCCATACGAATTTCCTCTAATTTTCCCAATACAATTAACTACTCACTCTACCCAATGTTGATTGTATTGTAGCCCCATGCTTCCAATAACTATGGAGGTGACTTTGACACCCACCCCTTGATAGGGATTGAATGATTAAACTCTCATACACTCAAATAGAAAATAAATGGTTGACTCAAAAGATAACATAATTCAAAAATATGGGTTTGGATTAATACCCATAAACCATTTCCCCCTTGGGCTCCTCTTAGACACTCCCTAGGCATTCCCCTCTTTCTTGTGGATTAATCAACCCCCATCTCTGTCCATATTCCCAACAACTGGTATCACATTATTATTTTTTATTAAAATCAGAAAATACATTTCGCAAATTACATCGCTTGGCCATAGCCATATTCATATCTACATTATACATTAGTTAAACTAGGTATTATAGTGGGGATTCTACAATTCTTGTGGCTCAAGTATGTTCCTTGGTGTAGGAAAAATGTCATATCAATGTACCATGAATCCATAGTAGCTAGAATGTAAAGGATTTGGTTAGTATATAAAAAAAATATTTTTCCATCCCTCTTCTTCCTTCATTGTTGATCTAAAAATGAAGAAGACTTGTATTCTTGAAAATATTTGCAAGTAAAATTTTATGTGTTAAAAATGAAAATGGATCATCTTTGCAACACAAATTTTAATAGGATTTACTCATTCAAGATGCATATAAACAACAACATAATCAATGAACAAAAAACACATAACACAATATATGATAAAGGAGTTCACCCCTCTCTTGGGTTACATCTCCTCGTCCACCTTCCAATGGATCATTTGTATTATTTTCTCGAAGTGCTAAAAAAATGTGCTTTACAATGTTCAAAATGCCAAATAGACTGCTCCAATGGCTTCAGAATGTCCAAAATCCCCTAGTTGGGCTTTTTCAGCACCTCGTTTGACCAAAAATTGAAGAAGATAGGCTTCCTGGAAGTCCCCCCTTCAAGCTTACTGTCTCTGCATCTACAAAACACACCTTTTTTTTGGCTCAACCTAGCCCACACGCATATTTAAGCGTAAAAACCTAGCATCGAACGCAACTATGTGAACCATGCAAATTGTAGGACAATTAAGGGCGCACCTAGCCCCTAACTGTCAAGGGCTAGGTCATATTACCCATGCGACCACGTGCTAGCATAAACATGGGCTCCCATTACATAAGCCAATGGTCAAAGGCCAAATGGTGGTTCGTTGAATTAATCGTTGGAACAAACATTAACTGCGCGCACGTGCCCATACACTATAGATGTGGGTCATATGTTATATAACGCGCGACCAAGGGCTGGGGCTAAGCCCCAGCCCGGTCGCGGCCCAAACCACCCGCATATTCAAAATTATATACATTCCGTGCCATATATATAATAAGTAACAAATGGTGGCGCGCCGGTTGGCAGCTCTTTGCCAAGTCTTTGCCCCTGCCCAGAGGTCGCGGGGTCGACTCCGACCAACGACATAAGTTTTAAACCAAATAATGGATGACACACGGCGGCCATTAACTGGGCCACATGTCGTCGTTCCATTCGCTGCCAAACATGCCAAGTCACCTGCCAACTGTCCGAATGCCTGTTTGCCATGTGTCGTATGGCCTGCCACGTTAGCGTCCATACGGACTGTACAGTCAGCAACCCTTTTTTTGCCTGTTTGTAAATTTGAACAGAACGTGATATCTCTCGCTCCTGACGTCCGTTTGAACCCAAATGAGTTGCATTAGATTTGCAACAACGAGGCCTACTCTCTCGTTCAATTTGAAGTGATTCCGAGCACTTTGAATTTTTGAGCAAAATTTGATCCCTTGATCACACCTCCCCATTGGAAAGCTTTTGGACCTCCAAAAGACTATTTTCAGTCTATTTGAAGA